>JACMIG010001880.1:0-17638 GCA_014805385.1 Levipalatum texanum | reverse complement strand
GTAGTGATCTATCTTCTCCCGCAGAAGATAGATCACTACGCTGCTTACCGCGAAGGTAGTTCGCGCGTCGCCTCCGCATCACTATAATACCGGACAATAATCGATGCGACAATCGAGATTTGCGCTAAGTGTTTTACCAATAAAACGCAGCCTTTTGTGGGGCCTAAATGAAAATTCTGTTCTAGTTATTCAAGGTAGAATTTACTCCTCTACAACTTTCTAATACAACGCTAAGCGATCTAAAGTCATCTGTAATAGGAGATGCATTTGGCGCAAAATGTTGACGATATCGGCCTTCGCTTTTCCGCTATTTTGAGCTCTACAGCGACCAATAGGGGTCTAAATGAAAATTCTGTTCTAGTTTTTCGAGTTAGAATTTCATATTCTGCAACTTTCTAATACATCGCTAAGCGATCTGAAGTGATCTGTAGGAGAGATGCATTTGGAGTAAAAAATAACAGGGTTCCCGACTTATTTCGAGCTCTGATCCAAGAAGTTGGTGGTATTAATATATGCATTATATGCATCTTCAGGTGTAGAATTAGATGATAAACAACTTTAAATCATACCAAACCTGATTGAACATGTTCTTTGGTCGGTATTAGCCTCGAAGAGCAAACGAGTACGGAGTTTCCAATGTTAGTCGAGCTTAACAAGATAATTAGATTCCAAAATCGATATTCTATTCGTGAGGAGTTGCTATGTTTTTCACGCATTTTAATATTGCTGTTCATTGATGAGTGCGATCAGATGCGATCAGACGAGAAGTAAGGAAAAAACCTGTTCTCAACTCAAAAATGGCGCTTGTGGTGCAGATTAAACCATCATTTCCGGGTGTAATGATAAAATCAACTGTTGCTATGCGAAATTTGCCTCGGCGACTTTAGAGAGACGCAGTATACAAGGAGATTTCAGCCGAAAAACACATCGATTATCGTAGAGAACGCGTTCTAATTTCCGCGCCCGGAAGTCCCCAACGACGGACTGCCATCCCTCATGATCTAACTTCGCGAGCCTCGTTTATGCCCAGTGTGATTGAACTGGCCATAAAACGGGGCTCGAGGAGGTGGATCAAAAGTGTTTATCATTAAATTTCGGTAGTTATTCCATGTTTGGTGGTTCTCAAGGAACGAAATTTCTGCATTTATTAGCAATAAAAGTGTTGCAAACAGAAAAATATGCTGCGAAATTAACCATAGCAGTTGCAACCATGAAAATTACAAAATTCCATGTGTGCCCTAAATTCAATATCTTCAAGCGTTATTTTGCAGGGGGCGAAGCTCTGTCAGAATTACGCATCCTATACTAATGAGATGAAGGAAATGATCCCCTCTATACTACGGGACATGATACTGTTCTATCCGCATTTTTCCATGGCAAAGTTCGGCGAGCGGATCCTTGCTATTCATATGGTTAGTTTCCCTTTCACTGATTTTCCATTTCCTTGACTGAAATAAGCCAAAAGAACATCGACGCTGTGGCGAAAGAAGCAGCAAGAATACCATAAACCCGTAATTCATCCACAGGCTTATCAGTTTATAACAAGAAATATGCAGTCTTTTGGCTGCCGTACCTCTATCCACATTAAAGGGTCCCTGCCATGATGGTCTGGGGGAATTTGAACCCCTGAATTTCAGGGAAATGGCACAATTCTGTTTCCCAGGAACAAATCCGTACACAATTATGTCGTGCGTCAAATAGTCGTTACTTTTGTGTTAAATTTGTGTCATTTCCCTGAAATCCAGGAATCGTGCAAACTTCAAACGATATTTTCAAAACTGAGTTTCTGGCAGGGACCCTTTAACAGCGCAGTCAGATTTCGGGCACCAAAACATTGTGCCGCGCCACAAAACTTGTAAAAGACTTGTGCCCTCTAGCAGACAGTTATCTTGAGTATCTTTGTGGAGAAAAGGAAACTGAGTCTGAAATGCATTTGAGATGCTGCTTGATTTGACGCTTCAAACCAAATCTGGAATATACTTATTATTAGCTCAGACGTATGAGAGGCAGAATTTAGGTTCGCGAAACACGATTTACTAGTTCCGTGGCACCGCTCAATAAATATCGAAATATAGAAAAATATATTGGGATATATGATTTATAAAAATGTTTTAGTTGTATCCGGTAAGATAAAACTCTTGTAGAATGAAATCGTGCCGGAAATTGCTCACTTACTGGATTCCATTCATGCTGTTCCTGAACTGCATCAGGTATCACTCGAACTCCGAGTCCACAACTCTTGAACAGAATATTTTTCAGCATGGATACCCAAATCAAAAATTGGCTCTTAACCATTTCTACATACACCATACCTTATAGAAATAGTGCGGCAAACGTTTGGCTGTTTTTGAAAATTGTTGTCCTGTTCGTGCAGGAGAGTTTCGAGCAAGTTTATTTGTGAAAACACAAAAGAGGCCAATCAGATATTTTCGCGAAGAAACAATTAAGCTTGGATACAAAGAGAGACGACCATTTATTCCAACAAAATTATATTTTATTTCAGCATACTTCGTTCATCTACTCCTACCTCTTCAAAGCATCACCCAAAGTAATTAGTCATTACATTACTTTAATCGGATCCATTGCAGTTTGTATCGTTCATGGTGGACTGCGGCTTGCTTACTTCATACTTCACCTTCAAAAGAATGATTGGCAGGGAAGTCGTGAAATGCGATTTTGCTACGACCATTGGACGACGTTTGATGAGGTACTATATTTATCCTAATGTGAATCACACAGTGAATAAGAAGCAAATGGTATCAAGATATTCGATAGCCATTAGAATTTTTATCTTTTGAGGGATGCCAGTTACCTATGGAACGAACAAAAACTGCAAATGCGCGAACAGGAACGACAACAACGCGAACGAAAACCACCCGTTCTTACTGTTCTGCTGGAAGATAGTCCTGACATTTTTTAAATTCTCTCTAAAATCTTAGCTGTTCAATCATTTTACATATACATATACAATACATTGTTTAATATATTCGTTTGTTGAAGACCGCTCTCACAATTCGCCGCTAATTCGTTGTCAACATAACGAATGTTATACATAGCTGACGGTATGTTCTGTTATTGTTTGCTTTTATTTATGGATATAAAATGTGTTGATTGTGAGTCATTCATTTAACTTTATCACTCCAGAATTTCACAGCATGCCATGAAAACCGTCTCTAGGAAAACAGAAAAAGGTAGTGTCTGTCAATTTTCGAAGCCCTGGGAAATGTAAGTTGAACTTCTAGGCCGCAGCGAAACGCCGAACGAACGAGGTTATCCGTTCGGGAGTAACTTCGTGAGTGTTTGCATGCAGAGTGTTTCTGAATGGTGTGTACACAGGACGGTGCTAACTTCTGAAAGAATGGCCGATGGCGGAGTGTCAACCCAGAATGCTCCCCTTCCTATTGGCTCTGCATTCCATGAGAGTACTCGTTTCTCTCCTCGTTGCCCTTCACTTCGTCCATGGCATCGATCTCTACGAGGAACACTTCCGGAACTTTATCAACTTCACGGTCAATCCGTGTGATAACTTCTACCGCCACGCGTGTGCAAGTGACATGACTGTCAATGACACCATCTCCAAGAAGTCCGAAGCTTTTTACAACAACATCGCCAGGCAGCAGAATGCACTGAACAGGAACAATCCCATTACGGTTAGTTCAATCCTCCATCTGGAGCACACGAAGAAATTCAGAATGACATCGTCGTATCTACTTCTTCTAACTGCACGTTCAATAAAGATTCATTCTTGCAGCAATACCAGAAAAGGTAAAAAGAGTGGATATTTAAACAACATTCACATGACAGGTGTGGTATCGACTTAGAGTGCTACACGAAGGAATACGACTACTATTTCGGTGCATACAAACTCATCGCGGACATGGTTTGCATTTGCCATGGAAGATCGTCAAAACAGTTCCTTGAGGTGGAAGACAATCTTCTATTCTACGAGAACTTCACGAGAAGAGAGAACGGAAACATGGAACAGTTGGCCAATGTGACGGCGTCTGTGATAGCCGCTCTCGAAGGAAAGATCGAGATGGATGTGAGAAAAAGAAATGAGTCACCCCCCAGAGCCCCCACTTTGCAGAGTATCTCCAATTTCTTCAGAGGCCTTCAGATCAGGATCGCAGTCATGGAACTCCTGAGTAGTAATGGAACGTTCAATGAAATCGATCTCAATCGTATTTCAACCATCACTAGAGGACTGAAAAGCAATTTTCTGGAAACTATGCAGGTGAATATGCTTCGATATAATTTTATGCAGCAAATTTAGAGCACCAAATGGCTCACGGAGCAAGACTCTTTTGGACTTGATACTCTGGCGCAGTTCCAGCGATATCTTGACGACATCACAGTGTACACTGACTTCGATCACTTCGACCGGAATCTAACCTATTTGCGATCGTTAAATCGCCTCTACGCAGAAAAATATTTTATGACTTCCAAGATGTAATCTCTATAGATTTCCTTGGGTCGAACGAAGTTCAGGCACACCGGCTGCATCTCTCTCGACACTGCCATTGCTCTAGAGAACTCATACTATCTTACTATTCAAAATGCTACTACTTTTGAAGTTTTTCCATTTTACCTCAGGATTTTAGTTGTTGCTCAGGAGCGCGTTCTCGTCCAACGAATCAAGAACGAATTTAGCTACAACGCATACAATTTCCTTAACGCCATCCTCGTTCCGGCTTCAGCATTCTATCCAATTACAACGAACACGTCAGAATCTAATATAGTGGGTTCATTGCTTTTCACTTCTTCATGATTGGTTCAGTTCGGCTCCCTCGGCTCTCTCATCGGCGGGGCGATGCTGAACTCTTTCATTGTTTCCCAGTACTCGTCGTCGACTCCCTATTTCCAGTCGGATATGAGATGTCTCCAGAGCCATTTCTCCTCCGTGTGCTCATCTTACAATCTGGTGAGCATTGTTCTTCTCATTGCATATTCCCAAGGAGCAGCATTATTCTGCTGCTGCCGTCAAAAGAATCTGCACTTATATAGAGAGGCTGCACTACCGCAAATCGAACGACGGAGGAGGATGCATCGGATGTGGAGGGAATACGGGAGGCCTATAAGCTACTGACCAACAGATACTCGAGGGGGGAACTTGCCGTAGGCCTAATGACAGATTCCAAAAACGTATCAACTTGCAGTCACTGGCCTTCCCCGATCTCCCTCACACAATCGAGCAAATCTTCTTTTATGCCTACGGTGCTTCGTTGTGCAGTGTTGGAAACAGCGGAAGGGTGAGAACAGATTTGAGATGTGGAGAGAAGGCAGCTTTCAGAGGGCGAACTCTACCGTATCCAATCCGTTTCTGCGCGTCAACGCAGTCCTATCGCAAATGCCCGAGTTCAAGAATGCATTCAACTGCTTTGACGGCGAAAGGATGGTTGCCCATGAGGTGAGTACCCGGAGAGATAGGAACGAGTCCATAATTTGGTAGTGGGATCTAGTTGTTGCCTGGTCCCAGATGTTCCGATGTTTATCGAAATCCCGTTGTTTACACCTCGGGGCACTCGTCGCTTTTACGATGTGTTGCGCAATTGGACGCTGATTTCTGCCATCTCCCACGCACATTAGAGAGGAAGGGGGAATGGAGGAAGGGGAGAACAAGGGCCGTACCATCTGGGGTCGCATTCCCATTCACAACACTCACTCTACAGGACCGTCTCTGCTATCTGTTCGGGGCTGGGGCCGGTCCCTCCTCTTCCACGTCCGCTCCTCGGCTGCGCAGTGCCCAGCCGCTGTCCTCCTCCCCCCGTTACTCTCCCCCTCGCGCCATTGCAAAATGAAGGGAGGCGACTTGCCCAATTTCCGATCTCGGCACCGTTGCCTCGTCCCTCCATTCCCCCTCTTCATTCACTCACCCGCCTGGTGGTCTCGGAATACTCCTGGATACCCTCCATCATTCCTGTCCCTTCATCCTGTACATCTAGGAATTTCTATCTCTTTGCCTTATGAGGTGTGCACTCGGAATAAAATGTCCTGAGGAGGTAGGGAAAATGGGGGCGGGAATCGTCACTCGGTCCCATCTTCCCTACGGCGGCCGGACTAATCTGACACGTCGTTGATGGAGGGAGAGTGGCCGGGGGGTGGATCCTGGTCTCGCCGGTTCCGGATTCCCTCGCTCTGCACCGCAAAGCCGCTGAGATTCGCTCGGCGGACGTACATATTTGAGGTGTTGTAAAAATTGCTGATGTTCCCAATTTATTTTGACCAAAGACACTCCCTTATCGTAACATTTCGAAAAATTATGACCTTTCGGCTGTCTCTGGCTCCTCTATTCACTCGAGACTCTGATTCTCGTGTCCCATCCACCATTACTGATTCATAGTCGCGACCTCTTCCTTGTCTGAGTGGAGGTGTGCCTGAATAAGCCGCATCTCTTCAGATTTCCTTATGGCTTCTTTAGTTCCGGTGTCCCTCACGATATGGTCCTCACTCAAAGGCTGGCAACAATATCGGGACGCATGACTTACCTAAATGAAACGTGCACTGGCTCTCTCAATCAGCTCTCGCCTTTGTTAAGGCTTCCGGAAGTGGCAGTAGTCAGTGGAGTGCCCGAGGGAAGTTGAGATCCCTGCCTATTCACTTCAGATTTGAGTCATCTCCGACTGTTGCTTCTCTTCCCTCTGTCTGGTACCGAGACGTCGCAACTTGACGCCCCTTTGGTATACCACTTGAGATTATCGGCTTGACGGGAACGCCAGGCTTGAATCTTGCGAGGGACTAATATCTGTAGTGCATGGTGCACCGCCTCTGTTCCTGAAGCTCCAACCCTCTCATTTGGATTGCACTCATATTTTCACAGCATCGCACTTCCCTGAGGTGACACGGGGACTTCTTGCTCAGGCTAATGGATTCCCCGGTCTAATCTTGGCTCACGATAGGATGTTTCACCCCAGACGCACGTCTCCGAGTAGAGCGAGGGCTTCCAATATCGTCGCTTTCTTCTAAGCCATAGAGGATTCTCAGAAGAATCTACGCAACCACCCTGGAAATGTTCCGTCGTGCTTCCTTCCGTTGTGGATTGGGATTCTGTTCCTTCCTCAATGGAATCCGGGACTGGCGTTCGTCCCGGTCTAGACAGGATGTCTTTTGCAGGGAGATGATGCAGCGGAAGACGGTGGTGAAGACCCTGCACGAGATTGCTCAGAGGAACTTCCCGATCGGTGCCACGGTGGGTGTCTATAAATCTCGCGAGCGTGAGGGAAACCCGTTCGAGAAGGAGAGGGCAGACAATCTTAGTGATCATAAAAGGGCGGTGCCGTAACGGTGTTTGACTTAGATCGCGGAAGTGGCAGACCAGCTGGAGCGTCGTCACAACCTCGCCCGCGGAGCCTTCGATGTCAAGCTCGTCGTCGGATGCACGTGGAGTCAGCTCTTCCAGGAGGTAGAGTCTACCAGAGAACCGTTAGGGTGTCTGATCATCAAACACCAAACACGCCGCGTCAACTAACCCATTTTAGGAAACAGTCAGTCCTTGAACACCAAGAAACTCAAATTCGCGTTGATGGGAAACCAATTCAGAAAGCGATTCTCCTAATAACTAACCTCTTCTGGGCACCGATTAGTCGTGCCAAACGATTTCATGTTAGTTACAGGTCGGAGACTTCGCCTTCAACCCGGGCAATGGAGTGTACACTTACCTCGATCCCGACAAGTTCATGAACAAGACCAAGAAGAAGTACAAGAGCAAGGTGAGCGATTGCCAATGAAAGATATGAGCTATTATACTTGCAATTCGATGTAGAATATTTCAGCACATGATCGAGTACAAGTTCGATGAGCCCGTTCCGGAGGCAGAGTACGTGGAAGTGAAGAAGCAGGCCAAGGCCAGGGAGGAAATGGTTCGATTTTATCCTATGCGTTCCAATGTTCAAGCAATACCATTTTAAACAAAGCAAACCCTATTCAAAATGCAGGAAGCCGAAAAGCTGGCGGCGGCGCAGGGGAAGTGCACTCACAAGATATCCGTTGTTATCGAAGAGGCCGAGGAGGAAGAGGAGGAGGCGAAGGAGATAGGAGCCGAGTCCCTGGAGAACGGCGACGTCCCCAACGACCCCCGCCAGAGCGACGACGAGAATGCCAACTCCGTGGCCGCTGAACTATCTCACATGGCAATCTAGCCTCATTCCGATAATATTATTTGTATCTATATGATTGATGCTTGTGTGGAGTATTTCTTGCTTTCTTGATCTTCTCATGGTGGATACACGGTATATAATTGCAATGAATATGCTTCAGGATCTCACAAATCCTTTGATGACAGCGTGACCTGTGCCGAGTACTAATTGGGTGTTTTGAAGGCACAGGGGCAGACGTAAGGGACAGGGGAGGGGATATCGGTCTGGAGGAAAGCAGAGACCTGTTACATGTGTCTCCACTCAAGTGGTCAGTGCACTTTGCCTAGCCTGGACTCGTAGTCGACTACTGAAAAGTGTACAGCTTAAATGAAGACCAAGAAGACCACCTCGGCGCCTTGTCGTCATCGGACTCGATTGGCCCTCCAGAAGTATTTTGACAGCAGGAGGTGACTCTTTTAATTAAACAGAGCCAAATCTTTTAATTAAACCGAGAAAAACCCTAATGTCGTCTAATTATACCGAGAAAACCCTGATCAGATCCATTCCCGAGAGCTCCAACAACATTGTACCCGAGCAAGGCCGTCCTTCACCTTCTTCGTTAAAGCCGACAATTCTCAGCCCTCCCCTCTCCTCCCATTCGTCAGCTGACGAAGTCCCCGACCTCGATCCCGAGGTTCGTGCCTTGGTCCTTCTCATACGTGAACAAGAAAGGAACTACGAGTTGAATAGGTCCACGTTTTGGATGGAATACTACTTGATACGACGGGTAGTAAATACTCGTGTATCCCCACATTGGACAATATCCATACCCGAATCAATGGCAGAGATTCTTCCTCCTCTCACGAATATTCAACACATTATAATCTCACGTTGAATCTGGTCCCATTTACTGATTCTTGATCGGTGTTCATGTGAGTTATAGTGAACTCAAGGAAAGATTCTAACTTGATAATATTTATTATGGATAAAGTATATTATGAAGGACACGAAAGTCAGTTGGATGGTAGATTTGATATTGAATTTGAAAGACCGTGAACAGCTACTTTTTGTTTTGGGTGTTTTGGCGATTTTCTTCCGGTGCGCCAAGTCTTCTCATGATGATTCATGTACATTGTTCGGCCGGTAGACCAAACGCGGGGAAGGGGAAGGGGTGCGACCGAATGAGACAAACATAAAGGAGACTCAAGATGAGAATAAATGAAAGGAAGTAACATTCAACCAAAATGAAAGGAAGTAACATTCAAACGGCGCAATTTAAACACAGCTGGCGACAAATATGTCAGTACGACCATCTATCTCGTGGCTTAGAAGATGTTCGGGAGTATGAAAGTTGCTTTTTCAACGCAACGCATGATCGGTCAGGCAAGGAGTGATACCAGCTTCATCACATCAAAAAGGAAAATGTTTTCCAGTGCTCAGTGCAAGGGGTAATCATCTTCTACGAGTACAGTGTCCATTGTGCTCGTGAAGTCGCCATCGTCATTCGGAACTCCTTCCTCGACTTCGTCCTTGAGATCCCGAACAGGCCCCGCCGTGGTCTCCAGGAGAACGGTGCTGTGACGAGGAACTCCCCAGTCCACGCAAGAGGGTTTACAGCGAACGACTCGGATTTCTTCGAGGTCTCTGATCGGTCCAGCAGCCGTGTAGCTTACGAGCAGAAGAAAGAGAAAGAATTGAAGGAACATGTTTCTGATATGAGAGCAGACAACGCCTCTTATATATTTCTGCTGTCTGCATTGTTCGATAGCTGTTGTGTTCAGATAGAAAAAGCAATAATTCCTTGGCAGTTTAATCAAAATGTTTCTATTCTTAGCTGGGCGATGGCAGTGAAAAGAAATTATTTGCAATTAACGAAAAATTACTTGAATTTTTTAAATTAAAAAATTGTTAACAAGAAGAAAACAGCGGCAAGGACACGTCCGTATTGGGAAGAGTTCGGACCGACACGACTTGTTCTTGACAGCCACCAGCAAATACTTCGACTTTGACGTCGCAGAAGAAAATGAGCGATTTGTGGACGGGTGAGGTGTTTCGCCTCTTCATTGATATCCCACAGGCACCTAAGTACATTTATAAAATGGAACTTGGAAGCTTCGATAACCCATGGATCGACCCTTCCCGCAGTATCAGGACAGAATTTAAATATTTACAATGGATGTTGACGTATCGTGCAAGGACCATTTTCTGATGACGTCACGAATCGTGATCTTTCGAACATAGTTATTATTACTCAGGGGCCCTTAGAACACCCACCCACCCAGTGGCATGTCGAAATTCGCAATTATTTGAATCAATAAGTTATTGGGGGTGACTGCAATTTTGCTATGTGATGTAATTGTAGGTTCAGTTCGCCGGACAGAGACAGAGATGGAGATGGAGTCGTTGCCCCCGCAAAGTTCCTCGCTTGATTACATGAGTTCTCTCGATCACAATTCTATTTATTCAAATGCAAAGAATGAAGTTTATATGATCTCACAATTAGCTCTCTTTTTTAGCATTCGTGCACATGAATAAGAGCAATTAAACCGAGAGCCGCACTTTTGGATGAATGTTTTGGTGCACATGCAGACGTAAGGCTGCATGATCAAATCCTCGATGACTTCTGAATCTCATTCTCTTTGGATGCCACGGCGATTGGGCACATGCTTGCATCCAGAATTGGCCCACTGCAAGGCGTCTGTCTTGATCGTTTCAGGAACCCAAGCAAACCTTATTAGGGGTTCAAGAGATTCGGACCGACGTTGAGAGAAAGGATGAGTCACCTTCTCTGGTGCAATCTCTCCAGAAGGGGTTTTCTGAAATGCATATTATGAAAGCTGTCGTTCTTTTTGTTACCCGGTTTATGTGAGCAGAGTCATCGTGCAGCCTTACGTGAGTTGGTTGCCGGCACATTTCGCGGCACTCAAAAAAAGTTTGAAATCGAAAAGACTTTCCGTTACCTTAACGAATGGAGCAACCAGTAGCGTGACTGAGAGCAATAGGAAGATGAAGAAGCAAGAAGCAGGAATCAGTCTATAAAAACAATGATTATGCTTCCTTGATGGATTACTCACTTGGTGAGATCTTCCACTCCTCCGATGACTGCCTTTGCCCTCTCCGCAGAACCAGATGAACAGCATCCCCAACCACAGCATTTCCCGACATCGCAGAACCAAGTAAGGTTCGTAGGCCTTCAATTACGCCTTTCCCATCATTAATCGGAAATTATAATGTGAATGTTCTCATGCCCTCATGCATAAAATAGTACCTGGATCCGTCGGAGAATCGGACACTTTGCACTCGGGAATCCAGTTGACGAGCGTCGCGAGAGCAACTGAAAAATGGTCTCTATGAATAACACTAAGGGGAAACTTACGCGGTGTCCCAGACGCACGCCGTCGCTTTCTTGTTCCTGTTCAACACGCTCGTGGTTATGCAGTTCGTATTCACAGAAAGAGGATTCCACCAGTAGTAGTGAACTTGGCCAGCCCTAAACATAACGGATGGATTCAGATAAGTGGTTATCTACAATTACTTGAAAGGAAGCTTGTACTCCTTGAGAACATATTGATCGCGGAATCGTCGAAAGATGCCGAAGTCATCGAAAGCAGCTCGTGCTACGGCTTGAGCGTCATTCACTTCCCCGTCGACAAAGGAGGCAACCAAAGTAAATGCCGCAAAGAAACGAAGGTCCATGGTCCGCCTAACTTGTCTGTAAGTAACATCAATTCACCGATGCCATGAATACACGCTACAGACATCAAAATGGGCGACAATGAAGAGATCGCATGAAAGCAACGCGAAACAGTTGTGATATTCTCACTTGTATCATTCGAACACAAAACACAAAACCACGTGAGGTTCCTTTGAGGTAACGGAGTGGGAAGGGCCTCTCTTCCCTTTGCCTACCCTCACAGGACTCTCCCTTCCCCGTTCTCCCTCCGTCCTTCTCCCAGTCGATCCGTTAGTGCGGGGTTCTCGCCCCTCTCACGGGAGTGCTTTCAGCCAAATTGAAGATTCCGGCCTGCGTTTGAGTGAAAGACCATTTTAATAGTCGATTCAGTGGAAGATGCACAAAAAGAATGGTGTGGTAAACGGAATATTTCATCTTTCGAAGCAGTTCAAAGCTGGACGTTTCATTGAGTTGAGGAACAGCCTCCGTCGAACGGATCGATGTTTGGTCATGTGACAAAGAAAAGGTTCTATTATAAAATCCAAGAATGAGTCTTTGTTTTAGTGTGCTGAGCATCCATGCATATTTCCGGGGTGGCCTGGCCGAGTCAGATTCTACAGCCGTTTTCAGAATCGTCCTTCCATGGCATGGGAATGGCGGCGTACGTGCTTGAATCGAGCGAAGGCCCACTGCAAATGACTCGCAGAAAATGAGAATATACCGAGAAAGACCTTATTAGAGTCACACTGGAGTCGTGGCGTCTATGGGGAAGCAGCTCTATTTGGACGGGCAGTACGTCTGGGGCTGCATAGACGCGCGAGCGCTGATAAACATTAACTTGGAAAGATGAACTGAACTTACTCCGCGAATCGAAGACGACGAAGTATAAGGACGTCGTGAGAAAGAGGTCAGATATATTCCGTGACTCTGAACGATAAATGTGGCTGATTATTAAACTCAAAAAGGCACATTGAGGGTGGGCACGATGAGAAGAACGATGAAGAGTACAAGGAGGACGAGGACGAAGCCCGCAGTGACGAGCCTTTTAGATAAACATATTTCCAGCCAAGCCTGTGAACATTCACTTGGTCAGGGCATACAATTGTTCCAGATCGAGGGGTTTTTCTGATGGTGGAATACAGCATCCCCAGTCACAGCACTGTCTCGCTGTCCATCGACAGAACCACGTTAGGTTCGATGGTCTGAAAATCAATTTCCCAACCAATGCGTAACGAATGACGAGAAAACCACCTAGATCCATCAGGGAGTCGAATGTTCTGTACCCTTTGGTCCAATTGATTCGCATCACGAGTGCATCTGAAGCAATGGAATAAGGAAAGAAAGGAAAAACGTACACAGTGTCCCACACGCATGCCTTCTCCTTGTAGCCGCCGTTATGAGCCCCAGTGTCCACGCAGATTGTTCCGGGAGGAAGAGGATTCTTCCAATAGTAATACTGGTTTCCAGCTCTTCAGAACGACTAGTTCTGTCTCGAATGAAATTTGTCTCATACTTGAACGCAAGTTTAAACTGGTGGACTTCGAGGACATTGGCATTGAGTTTCTTGAGGATGTCTCCATCGATGCCGAGTACTCCTGCAGCGACGACACGAGCATCGTTACACGAAGAGGAAACGACGAGGAGGGCGAGGGCGACCCCATAACGGAAGCGCATCCTTTGCTTACTGCTCATCTTTCATTCCGGGCCCTCTGAATCACGCAACATGGACATGAAGAACGACGACCACATGCAACAAATGAACAAGACTAAGGGAAAATGAGTTACAAGCTCTCTCGGCGGGTGTCGTTCTAGAGTGGAGGGGGAATTATGAACGTTCTCTCACACCCTTCGTGAATTGAATTGACTCCGACTTTCGCCGCCTGCGTTCTCCACCCCCGTTACTCCGTGTTCACCTCTCTACACGCCCATACACTCCTTCTTATTGTGCCTTATTTCTAGTCGATTACATCTGCCGCCGAATACCAATTATCTTTTCTGCCAAGAAGGAGTTTCAGCTACCTAAGATACAGTTGGGGTCAATCATTATTTATCAGAGTTGCATACTGTAATCAAATATAAGTACACATTGAGGGTAGATAACGGTTGTGTAGATCGTGGTGTGTAGATCACAGAAGAGGATATTACAATTAAAAACGGCAAGTAAAGCCACGTGGGATTCCGTTGCCAAGCGGAATGTTTTTGGGAGAATCGGCAGCAGGCTTGGCAACGAATACAGCGAGAGTGTACAGCGGAGAGGCGAAATCATTGAAACAAGTTCATTGGAGATTCTCATACTATCCCAAATTCCCAGCCTCCTGATTTCAATGTCCGGACAAAGCAATTCCCAGTCATGTAAAAAGGACCAAAATTTAAATATTTTGTTTTGCAATTTTTCGGATTGGAGTATGCACAGCAGGGTTTTATATATTCAAACTTATAAGGGATGACATTTATTCTAGTCACGCAAATCCAGATACTGTGGCAAGCATTAGGTATGTACCTCTAGGTACGACATAAAAGATATCGTGCCAATTATTTGCTACCTTTAAGTATTATCCCCGCTAGTTGCAGATTAGAAGCTAATTGGCACGGTGGAGTCGTCCGTAGAGATATCTGATGTGTACCAAATTATCTGGATTTGCAGGACTATGTCAAATATCCTCCCTTATTCGGTTCTTCTCCTGCCGATTGAGGAGAGCAATCGGAAATAGTCTCAAATTCGGACTCTGAAATGGGAGAAATTTGGATCCTTGGCAATAATAGGTCATTCGACCTGGATGAGGCCGTAGTTTGTTCTTGCGTTCCTTCACTGGTTACAGTTGGTGGCGGGCGAAGCAGCTGAAAACCGGACTAGGCTATCTTCGAGCACATTCTGACCTTATTCTGTTCACGCCCGGCGAGAAAAGCTTCACGCCTTCTTGCCTGCCATGCGTCCAAGTGCTTCTGCAATACGACTACGTTGGTTGTAGATGAGAAAGGAGACAACCTTGACTCTTATCACTCCGTATATGAAAACGACGACGGCGAGCAAAATGGCGATGACTATTAAGGGCTGGCGCAGCCTGTAAACTGGAGAATAGTTAAAGACTTTTGTATCCCTGACCAGCGATCGAAGAATGGCATGGGCGGGCAGCATCCAAAATGGCAGCACGAATTGGTCTCTCCCCAGCAGTACCACGTCAATCTGTCAGGTCTGAACCACTCTCTCTTTCTACCTCATAACTACTTGTAATACCTGCTCCCATCCTTGAATATCACATTCTTGACCCGCCTGTCGTAAAGCAGCGATGTGTTCCGACTGCATCTGAACGAATACAAATTGAGGGGAATCCGTGTGGTGAACATACTGGACGGCGTCCTTATCACAGATCTGCCCTCTTTTATTTGCAGTGTTTTCACGCGGATGACTTTGCATCCTGTCTGAAAAGAATACTCATAGATCATGGTTCGATTAGCGATAACCTCTCCGTCTTTCTTTGCATTCAGGAGAAGAGTGTTGGGATGTTGCTCTCTCCAGAAGTAAAGTGTGTCGCCAGCCCTGAATGCCAGACATACATGAAAAGAGAATTCGAACATACTTGAAGGGGATGAGTTCGTCCTTGAGCAAAAGATTCATTCCATCTTGTTCGAAATGAGGACCATGCTCTTCAAAAATCGTCTTGTTAGCTTCGAAAAGGGCAGCAGCTATCGGGTTTCCAACGGTTACTGTCGCTGCGACGTCGTTATGGAGGAGGACAAATAACAGAAGCGGGACGGCGATTGACATTCTCGGCTAGCGCATTACTCCGTTACTGCTTCGTTCCCTGATAAAAAAGATTAAGCGATTCAGCGGCGGTTTTGAGAATGATTTCGCGAAACGTTCCGTTTTCAAAGCACGCGCATTGGATTCGAAATGGCAAATATCAGGACTGAAACAAATCGTGTTGACAGGCTCGTTGGCGTAATAAAAGCATGGAGAGGGGAAATTGTGCGCAGGCCTCTGTTGCCATGGACGTCTGAGCCCTCCTCGGCCTTGTCATCCCTCAATTGTCCCCTCATCTGGTGCCTCTCTCTCCCCGTGCTTCCTCGTCTCCGTTCTCTGCCAGCTAATCTCGCTCGATGACTTCCCTCGTGGTCTCGTCCCTATCCAGCCAGGAGATGCTATTTTGAACTTCCCCGGCAGGCTTTCCCCTGAGCATGGAAAAGAATTGATTTGGGAGAGTGATGTTTCATATTTGTGTGCTTGTGCAGAAAGGACGAGTGTAGGCATTGAATATGTGTCAGCAAGAATCAAATATCCAGGAAGGGTGGGGACTCGACGTATAATAAGAAAAGGGACAAACACAACACGTAGGAAGGGACGCACTCTCATTCCTTATCTATTCACCTTCTCGCCACTCGACCAGCCTGCGGCCTGAGGCCGAAATTGCTTGGCCGCCCACCCAATCCCCTCATACTCGTCGACCTTAACTACCGACGTTAAATCCGTGGAGCTTCCTCTCAGTCTCAATTGCGGTTGAGGTGCAGAATGTTATAATTACCCGGAAATGAGCGTAAATCCTTCCAGCCAACCCATAAGAGCGCATAAAATGGAAGGATCCAAACAATTGCAGCCTAGCTTGTGGTCCACAGAGACACTAAAATAGAGATGAAGGTCTCCGATAAACAGTAATATCACAAGAGGACAGTAAAGGAAGGAAAAATTGCGCATATTGTATATTTAATAGCCTTGTTAGAGGTACTCAATCACGTATTCATCAACGATCATTTTTTCAAGTCACAAATACCTTTATTGGCATTGTCGCGCTATTATGAAGTTCGAATTCTGATTGGCCGAAGTAGGCATGGTCACGTATTGTTCTCGTTAGCATTTCCCTAAAAAGCTTCAGCACCACCAGAGCAGAAAATATAACGTTGACACACGAATGAGGATTCATGTACAAAACTCCGAAATCCGTTAGGTTCTGGGTGCTGATAGACATGTGCGGGAGTCAGCGAGTGAGCTGTCCGCTGTTTGAAGAGCTGATGAGGGGCACTGTTTCACGTGTCCTCGTCAGACGATCAGCTTTGGGTCTCGAAGATCAAGTCACTGCCGTCGACATGGTCAGAGGCTTCCCAGAACAACTCTCCTCAGGTTTGGGTAATCGATCCCGGTGAGGGAGGTTTTTTTGGCTTTTTAGGCACTCATCTCCACCCTCTGACATTGCGTCCTTACATGGTCCTTTTGCATCCGCGCAGCTTCCTTATTAGCGGACTAATCGATGGAAGCATCAGCCGAACTAGGTTGAACTGTTGGGAAAGCTGCTCAAGGACTGAATCGACCACCGACACAGTAAGTGAAAAAGATCACCGAGGCGTTCAAGTGGGACCTCAAGGATGGATCGACATGGAGGCGCCGACGACTTCTCGTTGAACGGGCCCAATCGCAAACGCCGCCGCCTTCCTCTGTTATTGCGCAGGCAACTTCATCAATGGAGCCGTGAGCCTGTATCATCATCCGCACCAACTGACAATGAGTGAAACCATTCAGATCCTCGACATCGATGGGGGCCAGCAGTTCGGTAACCTCGCGCCATGGCAATAAACTGAGATCGCGGTGCCCCAAAATGCGGAGCATTCCCACGGTACCGTGTGAAAATGCAGTACTCGTTTTATGATCAGTTGGGATCTGAACGGCTCGCAAACCGTAGCTTTTCCATTACAATCTGATATCAATGCGGTAGTACAGTATCGCACAAAAGTATTGAGACACTTTTTCGTCTCCTCATATCTTGCGATAGAAAGGTCGAATCTGGACGGGAAAAAACGCATTTTGTAGCTGAAGTTCTCGCGATGACGGCTAAATAAACGAAATTTCCGATTTCGGAGGTCTAAGCATCGATATTTGCGTTGCACCAAAACGGAAAATGACCAT
>JACMIG010001879.1:0-17640 GCA_014805385.1 Levipalatum texanum | reverse complement strand
CCGCCCCGCCCCCGCCGCCCCCCCCCCTCCCGTGCCATAAGATATTCACAAAACTTAGAAACGGATCGGCGAAACGAACTGGGGCGCCGGGGCAACTGGCGTATCCCTGAGGGCCAGGCTATTGAAGGAGATGAGGGACGCGAGGTCGGGAGCACCGGCCTTGGCCGACTGCAGGGCCATCAGCATGGAGGCGAGGTCGGCGGTGGAGAGGGCGGGGGGAGCGGGGGCAACGGGGGCGACAGGAGCAGAGGCACGAGGGATCACGGGCGAGAACGAGGACGTCGAGGTGGCGACCATGGTCGGCGCGGGGAGCGACTCGCCTGGAAAGGTACGGTAAGAATGGGCAGGGAAGAAACAATCTTAGGTTACGGTAGGATTAACTTGGGTGATATTTACCGAAGCAAGCAGTGGAGGTCGTCGGGATGGCCATAAGAGGCGAGATGGGAGCGGGCATAGCTGGGACGGGAGATGTGGACACAACGACGGGAGCAGGCTGGCTGACGACGGCGACTGGGGCAGAGGCGGCGGCCTTGTTCATCACTGTAAAGCGGAGAATTACCACCAGACCAGATATTATCACGAAAAATACCTTTTAAAATTTATATTATATCTGAAAAGTAATATAATTCTACTTACGATGCGTGGAGATGTCGTCGTGCTTGCGGCTGAGGGATTCGCAGGTGGTCTGGAGCTCACGGAGGCGTGCCTGCATCATCGTGATGTACTCAACGGCACGCTTCAGGATGAGCGCACGGGATGACTGCAAGAGGGGTACGGTAATGGGGTTCAGTTTGCGGTTGAATGCCTATTACAGTTTGCGATAGCTACGCATGGAGGCGTCAGGTCACGAACATGATGCACACTCTGGGTGCAGCTACGGTACAGCATTACTATGCGATAGTTCGCAGGCAGTTCAGTTTACGATAGATAGATAGAGTTCAGTCTACGATAGGGTTACGGTACCTTTTCTCCCTCGAGCAGCGGGATGGTATCCTTGAGGGCCATGAAGTGGTCCTTGATGTGATCACGACGGCGGCGTTCAAGTTCGTTGTGGTGCGCGCGCCTCTCGTCGTCGATGCCGGGCGAGCCCTTGCGGGGCGTGGAGGAGGAGTCGTCCTTTAAAGTATACCGTGATCCACAGCATGCTACTGCTTACAGTAACCTTAGAGGCACAGTAACTTCTTAACCTACTGTATTAAGGACATCACAAGGAGAACAGGAGCCATTGAACTTCCGCGAAGAAGTAAAAAGTAACTTCATGAACTCTTTGTGATCCGTTGTTCTCAGTTTACGACAGTATACAGTAATCCTAGAGATACCGTAACCATAATGCCCGACGACTTACATCAGAGAGGTCGGAGTTGGAGTGGCGTTTGGAGAAGATGAGGCTATCGAGGGAGTCGTTGGTGCGCTTGCGGCCTCGCGGCGAAGCGGCGTCACCAAGCAGCGCTCCCGGTGGCAGGACCAGCGACATGGACGACAGCGATGGAGGCAGGAGGACGTTGAGGGGCATGGGCATGGAGGCAGACGAGGCAACCGGAACCATGATGAGAGGTAGCAGAGTACTGCAAGGGGTGACTAGACATGCGATACAGTAATGTACCACGTGAACGCGGAAATATAAACAAGTTGGTCCGGGAAGCCGGCCGTCTGGTGGCCGACACCGGCGACTCGACTGAGCGAGCGTGAGCTTGGCTCGGAGGGGGAGGGGCCGGGGAAGCCCTCGCTCGCCTCCCCGCCTCCCCGCCGACTCCGCCCCCCATGCTGGCTGCAGAGAGTGCTGCACTCAGGGAGAACAGGAAGAGAAGGGGACGACAACAAAAGAACAACGAGGGAACGGCTGCACGCAGAGGGAGAAGAAGACTGGGGGGAGGGCCCACTCTCCGAAAAATAACAAGTACAAGGGGGACAGAAGAAGAGACTGAAGCACGCGAAAACAGACTGACTATGCCCAGTGCCCGCCCATGCTCGTTGACGATCCGCCCCTCTCTGCCCTCTAACTGAGCAGCTCCTAGGCGAACACGGAACTGTTCCGGCGGTCAAACAACGCACGCACCATCGGCACTTTGATGACAGTCGTAACAACATCCGGATATCTGCCCTCCAAAATAGACTCATTTAGGGTCTGGAACGAGGACAGACTCCCCCCTTTTGTAGGACGCTTTCTGAAAAGCGGCACGTCCCCTGCATAATCCATGCAAAAACGCTGAAAGGAGGAGAGAGAGATAGACGTCCTTTCACGCATTCGAGAATAGTGCTATTTCCATCTCCTGGAACCCCCAGACCTGACGTGAGTCTTGTGGAGACAAACGTTTGAGAGTATAGCAGGTTCGCACGGTTCGGGCCCGGTCTTCTCGGAACAACAAGAAACACCTTCTGCGAATGGGCTGTGGGAAGCGGTGATCAAAGCCCGGCGAGACAAATGGGACACGCGGAACCCGCCGGTCTGCTATTTACGCGCCAGACAGACAGCCCAGACAACGACAAAACACGTGGCGGGAGGGGGAGGCGTGAGAAGGAGGAGCAGCCTCGTCTTCTATTCTATATCAGGCTTCACGGCGCGAAAACAAGAACGTTGGTCGCCTACAGGACACGAAGCTCTTGATCGCCAGCGAGTGCGATAGACTTCAGGGCGACGCTTCGTAGACGTCGCTTCGGCGGTAGACAACTCAATCCCGACAGGGTAGCCTAGTCTAGTAGAGGACGTGGAGGATGCTGAAGGAGGGGACAAAGTATATTGGTCCCCTCTTCTCCACCCTCAATAGTGCACGCCGCGGCACCATGTGAGCATTCACGTGAAGAGAGAGGCGGCGCGGACCCGGGAGGTCGGAGACAGTGAAAGGAACCACGCAGTGTCTGGGCTATGGGCGAGACGCAGACGACACAAGGATCACACTAGTGTTGCCTGCTGATGCAATGGGGTGCGACACGTGGTTGCACGATGTTTATTGTTGATAGTTTGGAGTGTCACGAGAAATGGGGGGGGTCCAAACCGCGCCACCTCCCCAAATTCTACCAAGAGAGATTGTCAACATGGGCGGTATTCCCGGGTGGCCGCAATCCTGGAGGATATTATTAGACCGTGCAGACAGCAGCACAATATTAGGGCGGCCTTGCCGCGCCACCGACACAATGTGTCATCCCCCTTTTTGTTAGCCCTTTCGACACACACGTGGAGGCTGATGAAACTCTCTACCCACACACACACACGAGAGGGCACAGCCACACTATTTTCTGTTGATGCCCCGTCCGTGTCATCCTGGAATGGTTCACTGCTCTACACACACGAGGGGGGCAGACAGTCTTAGACTGACGGGATGCCAATGCCCTTCTTGTTGACCCTCGTGCTCTATATCCGAGGTGCTTCTTCGAAGGTATACAACCATCTAGTGCACATGGGATGTTACGAAAGGGGAGGGTCGTGAGGAGGACGATGTCCTTGCCTCGATGCCCTTGCGTTGCCGTCAACATGGTCTGTTGTTGGGGCGCCGCGGCGTGGCCCTGTCCTCCTCCCTCCTCCCCTTCTCTTCGTCCTCCCTCTGTCCCCTAGAGAACGACCGATCACGCATTTGCCACTGCACAAAAACAGCCCTTTCCCTGAAGTCCTTTGGGTGCTTCCCTACCCATCCCTTTTTTATCAAGGGCCTGTTTTCGGGGGTCCTTCCCACATGGTCTTACCGTAATACCCGGGTGGGTGGAGGATGAGGCGGTGAAACCGAAACCGATAGATGGGTGGAAGCCCCCCTCCAGACGCCCGAGATAAAGATTAAGATTAGAGGGGGTGGAGGGATTAAAGCCATGTGAGTGATTTGATAAGGCGAAACCGTGCAGGGAGAAGGAAATCCCCCCGAAAATCTTAATCTCATCCGGAAAAGGGACCCATTAATTTCCATGTATTAAACTCTTGGGGGGACGGGACGGGGGGAGCTAATCAGATAATCCTCTCCGGATGTACAGAGAGGACTTCTTCGACTAATTGCTCGTGGCTCTCGGAATCTGCACGTGTTTCAAGGGGTCAAAGGAAATGCCCCCAGCACAGAACCTGGCCAAAATCGTTTCAGCTCGTAGCGTTATCTTCAGCTTGTCCTCAATGTGGTACATCATAACAGGGGTCATAGATATGTACGGGGTGCACGTGTAAAACCGCCTAAAACATTCTATACCCTCGTCGATCTTGGCCCACCCCATCCGAAATAGCAGCCGACGATTCGATGATGCACGTGAAGTGCGCATGTGCAAACAGCGTCGTGTCGTGTGGCTGACCTTCTTATCTCCCGCCCAAGAGATAGAAACGAAATATGAATTAGAAACCTCGCTGATGTCTCTGGGTGCACGGGGTATAGGTATACGGTAGGCTGGGGGTGGAGAGATAGAAACCAGCGGAACACAGCTATGTGATGCCTTAGAGTGCGCCGGCTTGTTTTGCCCCCTGGCGTTCGCAGGGCGTATGAACAACGGTCAACGAGGAGCGGGGTGCTCCTTGTGCATATAGGGGATTTCGCCGTTAGTTCCTCGTTCACCAGAGTAACAAGGCTGCACCACAACTGGGCATTGCGCAGATCCAACAGGCGTTCTACATATTGGACGCAGTTGAAGATGAGCCAAGCCGGCACCGATCGGTGTAACGCTGCCTGCGTCAATAGACCGATGTAGAGGGCACATTTTGCTCTGCACGAAAAGAGAAGACTAGACTGCAGTAAGGAAAGAGGGCGAGCACGTGGACTCATTGTCTGTCTGGGGTCCTCGAGACTAGAGCGACAATGGAGAAAGGGAAGAAGACTTCTTCACACAAAAAGGACGCTTTTAGCCACGTCGCCTTCACGACGAACAGGGACCGCTACTGACCGCCGGATTTCCATGTGATTATTGTTGTTGATGTGTAGTTGATTGTCACATCATAAAAATATCGGGGCAGCACGCCAAATTTAGAATCCACCCTCCTCTTATTTATATTTGTCCCTCCTACATTTAGTCGGATTGGACCACGCGGTAGGATGGCTGCATTTTGCAGGGATTTTAGGAAGAGAGCTGTGTCAACAGGGGAACCACGCTCGTTCCCTCGTGTCGCTGAAGAGCAGAGGGAGTTCGGCGTAAGGGCGGTTTGTATCCGACAGATAGGAAGAGCGCTACAGACTACTAGCTATCCCCGCGAACCGTTCGCCTGTATAATCGGAGCACGGAGCGTTGTTAATTTATTTTGTGACTACGGGAACTGACAGATTGCGCACAACTGATCCCGTGTGAAACCGGGAGTGACCAAGTTGTAGCCGGGTTCATAGGTCTGGATGACTCCGGATGTGCTGAAGTGGAGTGACGGAGAGGCTATCAAATAGTGCAACACTATGACGACCGTCTGAAACAGATTGACAGGGAGCTGATGCGCGGTTAAAAATTGACAGCAGTCTGTACTCCGATATTAGGTGTCTAGTGCTGATGTCTAGAAGCCTCTGGATCCATGAATGTAGATGCCTCTAGATCACCGAATGTAGATGCCATGATCAGTGAATTTAGATGTCTCTGGATCAATGAATGTAGATGCCTCGGGATAAGTGAATGTGCTGAATTGGAGTGGGTATCACATAGTGCGGGCACTATGACGACACGTGGTCGCGCCCTCTCGTCAGCGTGGCTGGTCGTACTCCGGAGGCTGATCGGGTTTCTCTCTTCTCTTCTCTCACTATCATCTCTGTCAGCGCTGACCGACCTTTCTTCTCCACCCCACCCGAGCCGATTTAAGCTGATGCAAGTGCGGAGATGACACGTGGCCAGCATGGTGGACTTTGATATGAGTCTCTTTGTCTCAGCGCAGCACTAAAAGGTACGTACCAACATGTGATGCGTGCGCCCAGGATGCTTCATTGGTTTGTGAAAGAAAAGAGGAGGCAACTGCACTCTGGACTCCATCGTACGGATGAGGCACAGAAACGTGAGAAGCACATGCTTCGGAGTTTCTCCGGATGTAAAGAGGGCAGCATGATTGTTCTCTGGCGTCAGACAGGGCAAAGGAACCACGTTGCTCTCCACCCTTCAATGATCCTACATCGCCCTATCCCCCCTCCTCCTCTTGCCTCCTCCTCCGCACCTCTCGTCACCGCTGTGTAAGATGCACGATAATGGCACGATCACATGGAGCGTCGTGCCATATGCAAGCGAGAGGTTTCGACAACCCCTAGGTATCTCCAAAGTATCTAGTCCGAATGGAAACCCACAAAAGCACGAATGAGTACTATGTAGGGACCACATAAGATCCATCGATAAGAGCCTCTTTTGTGTGTGGGTACTACCGAAGTCTTCTACGTTCAATGTAATGTATGCGGTGCGGACGATGATTGCAAGCGAAAACGTCGTCCATGATTCGGTGGTGTACGTGCACCATCATCATGTCCTTTTCGCTAGGCACAGCTGTAAACAGCCGGAATGGCGTTGAGAACTTGGCGGAAGTTCCCGGGCAATCCGTGGTTGTTTTTCGGGAGAGAGAGAACCATCCCCCCATGGACAAAGGGCCGCCGCACTAGTCTCCCGCCTCAGCGTGCATACCATCATTCTGCGCGCACGGAATCGGAACAATCCATCTTCACAAGACAACACTGCGTACTCTGACCCGGCTGACGGTCCAATCACCGCACTTTAGAGCGTCACTCGGAAATGCTGAACATACGGATACTATTGAGATTTTGGGGGGTGAACCCGTTAATTCTGCATTCTCGATATAATGAAAATCTGCCGCTATCAACTCACAAATGATTTAGTAACCTCACTTCCTAGACTGGTCAGAAGTGACAATAAAGGAACTTGGTGACCATATCATTAACATCCGCATCGAAAAACTTTATCATAGTAACTTGACGGATCACATCACCGAGAGGTGATGACATCGGCTACTCCAAGACATGAATTTTTTAACTTCATGATAGTAACCGGATCACCGGATCATATGACCGACCTGATGACATCAGCTATCCCAGACACGGTTTCAATCGTCTTGGTTCCGTGAACCTTGGCCGGGACACCTCTCTCACTTTTCATTGCACGCTCTTTCGTGTGCACCTCGGTTCACTGCACTCGTTCCCTATCTCCGAGGGGCCATCAATTGACTGATGAAAGGAGCGTCCAACGATGGCATCAGAATGATAAGCTCAGGGGACCCTTTTCGATAAGCTTTAAGACCCCTTCGACTCTGACCGATCCAAGAGAAAGCAGGGGGGACAGGAGAGGACGAGACATGGGTCCCTCTGAACAATGCAGATAAGCTGGGATGCCCCCTTTCCACGAAAAGGGGTCCGTGTCGGTCACTTTACGGTCTGACGTAGGTGATAAGGTCCGAGACCCTTCGAGACCCTTTCCACGAGAAAGCACTTGAATAGAAGAGAGGCAGACTTTGGATGGACAGTACCAGATATGGTGGGATGCCCCCTTTCCACGAAAAAGAGGCCTTGTTGGTCACTTTGGATCTGACGAAAGTGATAAGGTCAGAGACCCCTTTGAGACCCCTTCAGTTCTGCCTTAAAATTTCAGGGGATCTTTCTTTAAACAATATTTTTAACAAAACGGCTCCAAAGTGGCATGAATGTTTCGACAATGTTTTGGTTGTTATATGCAATTGCCTGGATGCCGAAACTGTTCGACGGTCTATGAGTAATGTCGGAGCCCAAAAGCAGCGGAAGGCGGATCCGGATTTAGCGGGGGTGTTGATTATTTACTACTAGCTTAGTGGACAGATTTCTCGGGAAAATTGTCGCCCGGACTCCCCCCGGATTCAGGCTGGAACTGATCCGTTATCCGCTCGTGGCTCTCGAATGGTCTCGGTCAGGATCTATACACCTCCTTCCAGAGACCAGGTGGTCGTTGGAATGTTGGATGGGTAAATTTTGGGATCCTATACCTAAAACATTTCTGATGAAATTTGGGGCGAATCTGAGCTCGATTGCGAAAAATCGGCAAACTCTATAGTTTGCTAGCGGGATGCGCGCTACGATACAAACGTGGCGCATTGTCAGGTCATCGATGTTTTGGGAAAACAATCTTCGATTGCTCTCCGCAATAACCTTCTTGCCGCCCTCGAATCCGCTATACTCCGGCAGGCCACACTCCCAATTGGCTCGGACACGTGCAGCGGCGTAGAATGCATGTACGACAAATTGCAAAGTTCAGCCCAAGGCGCCCTTAGTCATCTGATGTCAGAGAGCCGTCCATCTACATAATTCACATTCTTAGCGCATAGTTCATCCGAACATCTATCCTCCCCCCACCTCCCCCCTGGGGTACAGCAATAGAGACCTCAACGAGTGGGGGGACGCGACCAGAAAACAACGCTACCCACAGGGGGTTCCCTCGCCGCTCCAGACACAAGGCCCCGGAAGCGCCCTCTAGCTGACCACACTACGAGAAGCGGGGTGTTCCGTAACAGACCGGAGAGCATCGAGGGAACGTTGTGTTTTTCCGCCATCCCGTGCATTTTCGTGGGCCCGTCTAGAGAACACCCCAAACCCTGAGGGACCAGGACGCTAGAATGTGATTTTTGTTCGAAGAGAGAAGAAAAAGGCTATTGACTCTGTGCATGTGCCCGAAAGGAGGAAGGGAAGGGGAGATGCGTAAAGTGTAAGAAAGATGGACTTGAAGCTGTCAACAGCATGGTCATTGCCTTCTGCCCCTCTCTCTCTCCTACTGACCAGAGAACGGCCTTGCCGTATGTTATGGCACATAACATAACCCCCCCCCCCCAGCATAGAAAGAGGAAGTATGAGGGATCCACAACGAGTTTCGATGGTTTAAAGCTGGGTAAAGAACACTTAATGCCCACAGAAATACAAAGGTTGCACAGTGAACTTCCGGGAAACAATATCTGCACGTTCGAGGGCTTCTCCCTTCAATGAATTGCTGAATATCTCGGAGAGAAATTGGATTGGGCTATTTAGGCTGTTCTGAGTTCCTGATGTGACTGGATCTGACAAGCGCGTGCTTTCAAACTCCAGGGAACGTGAGCATTAGCATGTTCACGCGTCTGTCCCGAGGCGGCTATAACCGATTTTCTCATTAGCCAACGAAAAGAATTGTGAGCGTGCTTTTGAACTCCTGGGAACATGGCCTCAATAGAGTCTTGTGAACATGTGTATATTAACATCTCCCCCAACTAGACTGTATGCTGGAAAGAGACGTCAGTCGAGGGATTTCTCTCGTTGTGAGCAAATCGTTCTGTGCTGTTCATCCATTGCAGAATGTTATGACTCATGTCTCTTTCTCTGCTTTGGAAGATATCCATAGTTTCACCCTTGGAATGAGCAAGTGGCCCTTTTTGAGACTTCTTCTGCAAAGCTACACGTGTGGTCGCGATGTGCTCTGCTCAAAGAAGAGATGCCTTTTCAGCCCTTAGACTTCCAGAGTGGCCCCGGGGAAAAAAGAAGTCGTCTTGTGTCGGCAAGTGAAGCTCCGCCGTGCCCCCATACACTTTGTTTCCATGACCTCCGAAGGCACTCTAGTGGAACAAGGCCACGATGCTTGTAAGAGAATGGAGTCTGTGTTTCCTCCCGCAGACAATATCCTCTCGGTCTAGGGGATCGACCCGCAATAACACATTTAGCTGGTATTAGGTGATCAAAGCTCGATGAGGACGTATTAAGACATGGATAAGGGGGGAAAATGAGAGCACGTCCAGCACAAGCTCCTCTGCACTAGATGTTGTTGTTTTTGCGACTGTTCGAGGTTCGTTGGAGGCAAAGGAGGGGGGATTGGCCACCCCAATGACCAGATCGCCTTTCTCTGTATTATTTTGTGTTAAGTTTGCGTTACCGCGCACAAAATTATGTTGTAGACACAAAAGAGAACCGAGTTTGCCCGATCCGAGGCCTGTCGGTTCGCGGGCTCTTCCTGAACTATTTTCTGAGTATCCTACCCTGAATTTCAGAGGGTTGCTCTCCCTTGTAAAGGAACTACCGCTGTAAGGCAACCTCTACGGTGCAAAATGTCAACTGATCAGTGTACCCCACTGATATACCGTGTTTATCGTCATATCGTCTTGAGGGGAATGTCTTTCCACCCCGACAATAGAAGATGTGTACAATCATACGGAAACACTGCTGACTATCTATTTCGACACGGGTGTTAGGTACCAGTGATCGCTGTTTACGAGGACCATTTCCACAAACGAACACTCGTTTTTAGGTGCCTGAACTTTTGCAACAAATTCGTCTGCACTTGAAGGGGGTACAACTTTTTGAGGCCGCGTGCTCCCAGTGGAGATTATAGAGCCAAAGCCCTAGAAGGGGACTTTTAGGCATGTGATCAGCGGGCAAAGTTCGCAACGAAGGGAGGGCAAGGTTTACCCGCCTGATTGTGAGCGAGGAACAGATCGGAATTCAGATAGGTAATCACTAGCAGAGTACTGTAGACGCCGTGCCGTCAGGGCTCAGAGAACGAGCGAGTAATACAAGAAAATAGCTAGAGAATTAAAGTCTGAGCTCTCTTAACTTTGCGCTGACTCTCGGTGCACGGAAACGAATGGAATTTGATAGCGAGCGAGATGTGAACGCGATAAAAGATTGAGTGTAACAGAGAGAAGAGCGTGCGGTGCATGTGAAGTGGACGCCACCCTGCAATGGAAGAGATGTGTTCGGTCCAGTGAGACAAGTGCAGCTATTTAGAATAAGTGACTCTAGGGATCAACAAGACGAAATCGTTGAAATATAACTAAGACCTTAGGAAACTGGCTAAAACCTTTTTTATTAGGATTCTGGGCATCTTCTGTACAGATACATCTAAATCTTAGGATATTGGTTGAAATCCTTTTTAGAGGCACTCTAGGGTTCTTTTGAATTCGATTCTTTTCAAATATATCTGAACTAACAGGCCAAAAACCATCTAGATGCTCAACAATTCAACAGTCATCGTTGAGCGAATTCGTGACCATGGCCGCACAGCTCTTTGCTTCTTTCCATTTCCATGAAAAAGGAGTCGCCGACTTCCACCGTGAAACGTGCAAAGGGATGCATGCAGGAAGAGCAACGGGATTGCCCAAATTTAGATTCCGTAATATCATGTACCACATGGTCTTCACAGCTACAAACACATCCTCTTTTACCGTATAGTCTAGTGTACTCAGGGGTACGGTAAATATCATCCTATTTACCGTATGCCACCTGCCTACGCACGGGGAGGAATTGCACTAAGCGATGAAGAGTACGGGATGTCTACGCATAAATGACGGGTACGTGAATACCCGCGAGTTCCTCCCTCGCCTGTTGAAAAACATTCCAGCCATAATGCGCCTCACTGTCATTCAAGGGCAACTATTCTCTGGTATCATAGTGATGCGGAGGCGACGCGCGAACTACCTTCGCGGTATGCAGCATAGCTATCTATCTTCTGGGGCAGTAGATAGATCATTACACTGCTTACCGCGAACGTAGTTCGCGCGTCGCCTCCGCATCACTTTAATACCGGACAATGTATGTAACCCTAAAGTGCCCATCGAGCAGGGGAGTGTTTTAGACATGTGCGTGGACGTTCTCTCGAGGGGTAATGACATGTATAATTATTACTCGAAGCCCGCCCCGAGATAATATAGTGGCACGGTAGGACAGCATGAAACGTGCCCGACGTGCGCTAGCGTGCAGGAAAGATGTCGCATCATTCTGCCCGCTAAAAGGAAGGGGGGACACTAAATTCTCGGCATGACTTCATATCTAAGAGACAATCCATCAAGGTTGTTGTTTATGGGCTATCAAAAATTAAGTCGGCTGACTTGTATCACGGGATGTTTGTGTGTGTGAAAAAGATCGCATTAGCGCTCCCAGACGAATCACAAAATCATAATTATATGTAAGATGAGAGATATGTTTGCTTGTTTGTGTCCCAGGTCTTACACCTGATGCGAGCGAGGACAACTTGTATAATCCGATCATATCAATTTGTCCGATTTAGGGGGGCTTAGAAAGCTCGGGAGGGGAAATATTTAGTAAATTGAAGGTTTCTTCTTAATCTTGTCACATCGGATTAAGCGAGGGTGGAGGGGGTTTTCGAGGGGATTCCGCCTACCCTATATCTCCTTCAAATCAGACATGGACCAGTCCAAAGTCAGGGACCAACTGGGTCGAATTCCACGGTACAAAGTTTCCGCAACTGCCGCACATCCTGGTAGACCTTCCCTGCAGCCGCTTTGCAAAGATGTTTCGATATCCACGCTGGACGATCATACAGGGCACATTTTCTCCCTAAGCTGCGTAAACAAGGATCTCGAGGACCAGGCCCTTCCGTGCTACTTTTTCTGCAGCGAAACTTTCTCCGAACGCCGAAATGGCATTATGTTCAGCGTGCCAATAAGGGACCAGTATCAAACCTGAGTCTATTCCCGGCAAGGGTCTTAGCCGCTTTCGGGAAGTATTAACTTGTTATATTTCTAAGAACAGCAATGATCGGGTGCCGCTAAAAAGATCTCGGCCCGTGAGAGCCGAGTGAGTGCCTTGGATACAGAGAACTCAGAGATCGAGGCGTGTCCGTGCATTTGTAGACCTAGACGTGACCGGGATGGGGAGTTCACTTTGAAACTAAAAAGAGAATTCAAATTCACTTCTTACAAAGTTGATCTTTGATCGCATGAATACAATTGGTGTTTGATTAATCGTTCAAATGCCTCAGCGACAATTGCACTTAATTCAAGACCAATGGATCATAAAAATACGAAGTTGAACATTGATTTATCGTGCAATAATATCTACACCGCATTGGGAAATGAGTTTCCTCGTAATAAAAATTCGAATCGATTTCTATAAACCTTGATCTTTGATCTTTGATCCCTCATATCTCGGGGACAATCAGGGAAGCGGGGCAGTGGAGGCGGTAGCGGGCGAGGTGATCCGCCCGTGTCTCGCCGATGTTAACAATGAATATGGGCAGGCGGCGGAGGTGCGCCTGGAATGGACGAAGTTTAGTAAACGTCGCTATTGTATCCCGATTATGAAATAATCACTGGGTATTGTAGTCTATGTGGACTAGAATCCAATCGGTTTTCCACAATAAAAACAGTTCTCAAGTCAGTCTTTCTTTCCAACGGATATGTTCATTGGTCGCTTGCATTCAGTGACAAAATGCCATCCATTGCCATCGGGGGCACTCGACTAATACCCAGTAGTGAACTTCTTTTCGGTCATCATAAGAACACTTTTGTAGCTGTCTCTCAAGTGCAGACAGTGCGGGGGAATTGTCGTAGAAGTGCAGACGGGGTGTCTGCGGCTTTTTATCACTGCAAAGGCTACAATCTAACAAGTGATTATTATTCTAGTTGCGTATTTCAAGGGGATCGAAAACATGTTTAGGAAGTTTTGCTGTTGTTTATGATTCTCTTGCCCTAATTTCTAAAAAAATTTCTTATCTTCCATTTACAAGCATGTTGATACAAATATAAAGTCACAACTTCAGTATCTGCTGAGTCAATGCAACTACGGCTCAATATTTACACGCTTCCGGACAGTTACGAAATGGACCCCACCCTACCAGCACCAAGCTGTCTCATTGTCGCCATAGGCTTATGAATCACCTGCAAGCTACCTCACCCATACTCATTGGAGCCATGCATGTGTCAATGCTAGTTCAGCCATTATTTAGCCGTTACTCAACTGTTTCAAAACGGCTCAGTAGCAAGCCACAGGCTTATGAATCATGCAAAAGTATCTACTGGGTATGACTACTGAACGTACTCCCGTACAGGTGTGCTCACAAAGCATGACTGTTCACGGGCAAGCCATGACAACTCGGATATTCACTGATTTGCAACGATGCCACTGAATCAGTTACGACTGTACAAATTGGGGATTATTATTCAACAGGCGGAATCTGCTCAATAGAAGTGATTCAACTTGTTGTCATCCTCTATCCCACGCTTCCTACCTCTCCCTCCTCTGCCTCCTACTCCTCCTCCACCTCCCTCTCCTCCTCCCTCCCCCTTCTCCTCCCTGCGGGTGGCTTATGCACCACCATGTGAAGATCAAGCCGAGATCACAAAATCCCCGCTGACTGTCATCGGCTTACCACCCACGGAATCAAAGGGATCGACATTGGCATCGGAGGGACTTATTTGATGAAAATCCGCTATCAACAAAAGTCATGTTCCGAACAAACTGAGTATTTTGTCGGGAACCTCGGAGGTCTCTAGTTCTAAATCGTTCCATCTACACAAAACGTGAAACAAATTGCACGCCTTCAACTGAAGACAATGGTTTTGGATGGATGCGACTTTTAAATATTCCCTATTAAACAAAACTGAAGCCTAGTGCATTTTTTCATCTGTAGAATGTCGACATTACTGTGTTTACCGCTGAGAACGGTAATTTGTTCATGGCGTACCTGATAAACGAATCGATATCCCGACATGACGGAGAGGGACGATCCGAGGACGAGAACGCCGGCGCATTGTTCGAGCTGCAAATTTGGTTTACAGTAACCTTCTTCGATTGCAGACTGAAATTAAAAAACGAATCTAAAACTGAAATCTTCTCATATTCAATTAGCCTACAGTAACCCAAAAGAATCGCAAACTGCTACCTTCTCATAGCACAGCTCAACCTCGTCCTTGGGGACGTTGTCACCGAAGAAGACAACGTCCGTCTTTAGGACACCGCTGCACTCGGGGCAATCGACGAGGCTGCAAAGTTGATCTTTGATCTTTGATCTTCGACCTTTGATCTTTGATCTCATCGGCTGCAAACTGTATTTTTCGCAATGAATCTAACCATACGCAATTGCACAGTCAGTCTTCTCATCAATGATGGACACTGCAGAGAAAGGAAAATATCTTCAGTGGAGAAAATCATTTGCAAAGTTTTGGCTGCGTTATGACGCAAGTGAGAGTATGGCTTTGATTCTTGATCACTGATATTTGATCTTTGATCTCACTTGAACGTCTTCTCTGCCCCAGGCTCGATCGTGACGTCACCATCGGGATTCAGCTCTCCCGGCGCATCCACGGACAGCCAGTGCGGATTGGCGGCGGCAAAGAGGGTCTGGAGCTCGTCCCTGGAAATTTGGCAATGTGTCAAAAATATTTATTGAAATATTGGCAATTTGCCAAAAAATATACCTGCTCATTCGTCCATCGCATTCCATGCACCGCACGCGATGCCCACTGCCGTGTAGCTCGGAGTGGTCGCTCGATCCGGCTCTGGAATTGTGCCGTTTAGCAGGGAGGATATTGTCGAGATCCCAAGGATCTTCTAATTCCTACGGCTTAGTTCCCAAATGTCTGTGGAGAAACATCGATCAAGCATCCCAAGCCGATGTAAACCCCTGGCAATAAATCGTGCAATTAACGAGGGAAGAGATAACGTAATAACGTAAAAGGAGAGACGCAGGTTTTGATTGTGGCCTGCGTCTCTTACTTTACGTTATCTCTCGCCTCCATTTAGCGCACGATTTATTTCCAGGGTTTATGTTCACTGGGGTAGGGCATTGTGGGAAAAAGAATCACATTCGTTCTCGATAATAAGCAGAGAATATGGCGAACTCACTTGGAGTGCAGCCCATCGACATTCTGCGTTACAAGCCAACCGAATCTTCAAATTGTTTTTTTTGAAAATATTTTTGGCACCATGCCAAACAAATATTGGCATGTTGCCATACATATTTATCTTTACCGATCTGATCTCTCCCACTTGGCTATGGCACGATGCGTGGCGTTCGGCGCGGCATCGCGGAACCTCGGCCATGCCAGGAAGTTTCGCGCCCAGAATCTGCATTTGAAAGTTAGCAGGATGCCAGGAACAGGGAAATCTGGCACCGTGCCAAATCGAACCTTTGCCGAACGTGGGGATTCGCCATGAACTCCTGATGCGTGACGGGACGATAATTGGAGCGGGCGTAGGTGCCGACGCCTTCTGAGCGGTAGTCGGGAATTCCTGAAGGAAATAACAATAAAGAGTTGCTAAAAAGCGGAAGTTTAAAGGAGGCGTTCGCTAAACAGTGGAAGTCCAAATGAGGTAATCGCTAAACAGTGGAATCTCGACCTGATTCCGTCGAGATGCCAGCTCCGGTCATGACGTACAGGCGATCGACATCGGCTATGGCGTGGATGAATTCTCGGACCTGCAAGGATTGATCTTTGATCTCTGTGCTAGAGGTGGTAGATCAAGATCGAGTGTATTTAAGGGAATTAAAAATCCTTAGGTTCCCAACAATCTCACCAAGCGTTCCGGCGGCTTCCGGTAGGACGGAACGAAGCGATTCGCCGACACCGCTGCCATAGACGAAATCGAAAGAAGGAATGAAGAGTCTGAAATTGGAAGGGAACTGTCTGCCAGTCAAATTTCTCAAGGCAACTTGGCAGAATGCCAAGGTAGTTTGATTTTAACACCTACCAAATCAAACTCGGAGGGTCAGCTAGAGCGCGCGGTGGGTCACGGCCATATCCTCGCGTGTGCACTTTAAGTTAGGCCAAAACAATATGATGTTATGACAGTTAGCGAATTCTGAGTGTCTCGTGAAATACAAAGAGCGACCACATGGCCAAAGCAAAGAAAAAACATGGCGTGACATTGAATGTCTAGGGCTGGAAAAATCCCATCCTCAAATGTCTGTCGTCTCTCCATATGCCTAGTCTCTCACCTGTGAGAGACTAGAGAAATGAAGAGACGCCAGACATTTGAGGATGATTTCTGCCAACCCCAGGGAATGTCCTCGGCAAAGTGCATTGACAAGAGTCATCCATACAGATACTGGAATGAAAGGTGTAAAGATGGGGAGGGAGACACCTACTCAGCGACTGGCAAACTCGTTATTCGGCCAGGAAGGCGATTATGTGTTACACCGCTAGTGATATTCATCTTCTGACCGGCCCCCGGGCTGGTCGGATTCCATTTACTCGCATTAAAACTGCAATAATGAGGTGTAGACCGTACATGTTATTGTGCTTAGCTTATTATCGGCGATCCAAAGTCGTCTGAAGTTCGCACCAACGCGCGAAACTCTTTACAATATCTCTAACCTGCCAGATGACGAGAGAACCCTCGTTTTCTATGGAGAGAGAACAGTTGCGTACCGAACGGAATATTAGACGCTTTTGGATAGTCGATATTAGATGACTAAGGACAACATATTTATATGAGGCTAAAATCTAAATATAGCGCTATCCCCATTTTGCGCTATCTTTAGATTTTACCCTCTTATATCTGCTTCGGCTTTCCCTCAATTGTCTTTCGATGATCATCTAAATTCATGCTCTTTTCATGCGATTTCTGTTCCGTTAGAATATCTCATGTACGAATACGATTTCGATCGCTTTCCGTCCATCATATTGGTGCACTTTTCAGTTCGCCGACGTTTCCAATCGTGGTGTACCTTTCTAGTAAACGTCGCCCGTCAGGATGCCTCTGCACCCCTCGGAGTCCTGCAGCCACCTTCTCCTCAAAGGACGGACAGATGACTCAGGCTTCTTCTTCACAGGGTGAGTGGCCACTATGAATAGGGCATTCAGAGTTCTCGGCGGACCCTACACAATGTTGCTTACTTTGGGGGGCCAGAACTTGACCTTTGTGTGGACGACCTGTGAATTTGCTGTATTGTCGCCTAAGAAGTCTTAAAATTCACAGACCGATTTATTTATAATCAATGATCTACTAGCAATTTTTGCCGGACAATTTTTTCCGCTATTTCCCCCCC
>JACMIG010001877.1:0-17664 GCA_014805385.1 Levipalatum texanum | reverse complement strand
GTAAAAATTTTTAGTTCACTTGAACCGCTCTTTCATTTCCATACTTGAGATCGGCTATTCCAGACCTTTTGTACGGCGACCAGTTGGACCATGATGGGGTGGCGTATCATGGTGAAAAAGGCGAAAAAAATTTTATGCTCGAAAATGACCAAAAACGTATTTTCACGTCATTTTATACGCGTTCAAGTAGATTTCAGTCTTTTTCGAGCATAAAATTTTTTTCGACTTTTTCACCATGATACCCCCATCATGGTCCAACTGGTCACCGTACAAAAGGTCTGGAATAGCCGATCTCAAGTGTGGAAATGAAAGAGCGGTTCAAGTGAACTAAAAATTTTTACTTGCGACCCATTGTTGTTCACGATACTTGCAGTTACGGTTCAACGAACACAAGTGGATTTGTCAAAAATCCTTGTTTTTTCGGGGACTTTGTCGATTTTGACCTAAAACACGTCCATGGAATTCTGGTTTCAAATTTTTCTGAGATTACCAGATGTGCGAGGATTAAAATAGGCGAATAAAATGCGCCCTCCTAGGGGGTCCATAATTTACTATCGGCAAAAAGGTAAGCCGACAATATTTCTCTCTGCGAGAACATGCTTGCCGTTCAAAGGATATTCATGATCTATGCAAAACAATATTTTTATCTTGTAGCCCGTTCAAAACTACACTAAATTTATAGTGTTTGAATTTTCAGGCACCCTTCTCCAATAGCCTAGAAAATGTGCCGGAAAGCAGGCATTTACAGTACGTCATATATTTCGATGATTTGTGTACCCAAGACCAGACGACTTTTCACCAATTTCAATATTGCATTTTTTAACTCGTACCAGGGCCCTAATAATCCACATACAAGACCCGGCCTGCAGGCAGTTTCGGCTGGCTGTGCCAGAGGATAGTTGAAAAAGTCGGTTCAAAGCTGGAATCCGTGTTACATCCATTATTATGACTCATTTATCACAGGAGAAGCAGTTGTCACGAACGAGTACGACAAGTGCACCATCTGCTTCGGGGAGGAGGTGAGCATGAACTTTGAACTCTTTCAAAATTGAAGAATTTCGAGCTGCTGATGGAAGAGAGATTGAAGATTAGATTCTGATCGTCTTGTAGGTCTCCAACCCCGTCGGCTGCTTCACCTGCAAGGCCCACGTCGGATGCCGGAGGTAAAGAGTGGAATTTGCAAAAACACTGCCTCGTGGTATCGAACCTTGGAGGAAAATATGTCGCCCAGCCTCACAAACCACATGGCTTTAGGAATAAGTCCTTTCAGCTGTGTCCAACGCTGGGTCAGGGCGAGCCCGCGGGATCTCAGCACTCAACAGCGTTCAACGGCTCAATGCCCTCTGTGCAGGGCCATTTGGACTCGGGGCGAGCATGTAAGTAGTATCGGCGAAAGCTTTTGGAAACCTTGGATTTATCTCCGTAATTATAAAAAAACGATTTTTGCAGTACCTGCCGATGTCGGTGCTCGGGGACCGCGAAGCCCCGAGAAACGGCGATAACGACATCTGATATCATGATGACACCTCTCTTTGACTTTTTTCAAATTGTGTTGTAATAACTAGCTAATTCGGCAATTCTTTCCAGATTAGCTATTTACACTTCTGCACCCGCGATTCTTCATACCGGAGAAAAAACTGTTTCACCATATCAAAATGTTCACTCCAAACATTTGTGGCATTTTCAATCATCTGGCCCGTTTTGTTCATTTCTCTGCCTCATTCATTCATCCTTTTTTTGCGATAAAGTCTCAGCAGTACGCAATTTTGCGTGATGATATAACGGTCATATCGATTGCCCCAGAAGATCGAAGCGGAAAACCTTCAGGATTACACACTTCTCACCTGTAGCTTTTGCACCATGATGCGATTTTTGCGCTAATATACGAAGCACTTACACCGTAGCGCCAACTGTTTCTTAGCAGTTACGCAGTTCCATTCGATTCACTGCTGCTCCGTTGTTTGCTGTTGTTGCATTGAATTGTATCTTTTCCTTTATTTCTTCGTTCTAGATGCGTAACTTCGTCAGCAAACTCTTCGGACGAGAAAAGAAAAAGGCTGCCACTCGGGCCGAAACGATGAGGAGGCGAGAGAAGGAAGAAAAGCAAGCTGAGGAAATCGAACGGCTGAAGAAGGATAATCGGAGGCTCGAGGGCCGCGTTCAAGAACTGGAGGGGACCGTGAACGGGCACGTGGAGAGAATCACGCAGTTGACGAATCAACTGGCGAAGGCCGAGAGGGTAAGTCGATTGATAGTTAAGGGCCCCTTTCATTATCTCGGGAGATGTTTGGAATCTGAAACAGGGGATTTTTTTTCGAAAGAGATTCAACAATATACAGAGATGTTGAAAGAGTAACTTTTGCTACGCAGCATTAGAAGTTGATGGCATGAATGAACAAAGGCATACGATTCCAGAGGCACATGAATTTAGGTCTGTAACGACACGGAGGCTGAACGGGACATCGCCATCTTCAAGCGGGACGTTTATAACTACATACACACGATGATCCTCCTACATTATATAGACTTCAGACCAAACGATCGGTCCGATACTGTTGACCATTTCGACCGCCCGCGGAGAACCCTCGAAAGGTGAGCATTCAAATGCTCTTTGTGAACGTTTTGAGAGGTAGTGTCGGCGGAATTATTGTGCCGCATCACAGGAATTCTAATTAACGTTCCGATAACAAAACTTCCTCCTCCCATAACTCAACTTTAACAAGGAATCAATGAAGGATTTTTTTAGATTCCTCGTTTGGAATCCGTGGCTTCTGATTCCATTCCTCCTAAAAGATACAAACGGAACTGTCTGCTAACCAACACAACTATTTCAGAATTCCTGTAGTGCAGCACAATAACAATACAAAATGTGCGCGCATCGCCCTATTAAAGGAGCCGACCCACCCTAAATTTTTATATATATATATTTTTTTTATAGAATTTGTAGTTTGTACTTTGGCTACAATTGCCGATAACAGCCGTATGATCTACGAAAGTCGTTTGTTTAGTGTTTGCATGGATGGGGAACTTCTTTCCCCACAATATGCTGTGAACATTGATTTGGAATCGTAGATCATACGGCTGTTATCGGAATTTGTAGCCAAACTACAAACTGCAAATTCACCCTAAAACATACAGTAATCGGTACCTTTGAAAAATCATAACAATTCATAGAAAAATCGTTAAATTAAATGTTTGGTATCTCCTTGCACCATTTTTCACGCTCTATCCGAATAAAATATAAATAAAAATTTAGGGTGGGTCGGTTCCTTTAAATTATTCACAGCATTGTAGTAGATCAATGTCCTTTTTTCACGTCGAGGGCGAGTGGAAGGGGTTTCGAGGCCAAATGGTGCAAATATCTCCACAGAATTTGATGAAATTTAGTTAATACTATTGTAGATAGCGGGTTGCGTTCTGTGGGAGAGACGTGCGATAAATGTAGATGATAACTCTATTCAGTAGCCGCAACTGGACGGAGACGTCGGATGCCGTACAGCTCGAATACAGCGAAGTCGACCGCCTCCTAAATCATGCAGTGACAACATACGACTGGGTATTGTCGAAAATCCGAGCGATTGTATCTTCGAGCAAAAGAAAGTTCCTTCCTCTCATTTGCCTTCCATTTCAAATTTAAATTTAAAGGAGTAGGAGAAACATTTATACCGCCTTCTCAAATTTCGATCGTTATGGAAATCCAGATCAGGCCCAGGCCGAACTGGGTCGCCTTAAATCGCTTTAGTCACAATCGCCACAGCTATTTTGCGGTCCTGAATCTTCGTCCTACTAAATTAAAGAAGGATTAGAAACAACGTTTTGGTACCATGCCAACCACTATCTTTTTGCCCATACGTAGACGAATGGGCAAATGCACTTCCATTTTAGCTACTAAGTTGATCACACTTCTCCTTTAACTAAAAAGCTTCACTTCTCAGCACATCTCGAGATCAAGACTAATGGACGACAGGCTCGCTCGTTCCCAGGAAGAAGCTCGGAGACTGTAAGCCTTCACTACTGAAGCAATTCCAAAGTCGCTTCTAGAGCAACTTCAAAAGTTGTAGAATCCCGTGATATCTGGAAAAACATGTCATAAGCGAATTTCACAAACATCATGGCAGACTTCTCACTGATCACTTGAATTAACTCATTACAGGCGTCAGGAACTGGATGCAACGAGAAGGTGAGCACACCACCCTTTGCAACTTCGCTTCTTTGACTTGTGTCCGTAGCAGAGCTCTTTTGTGTCATCCAGAAGAAATAGAACCTATGACTAAAATTTTGCAAACCAGTTCATACTGGATTCCAACCGAAGTATGGAGGAAATAGCCATAGATTCCTTTTAGAATACTTAGAGTGGAGGAATACACCCGGAGCGAGAATGACATGCAAGATCGGAACAGAGGCCGGGATGTCGTTTGGCAAGTAAGACATTGTTCTAAAAATAAGCCTTTTCAAAAGATTCTGTTTTTCATCGTTTTCTCCCTTTTAGGAATAGTGACAATGGCGAGTTAACATATCTTATAGGCAATGGGGATTGGCAGCGCAGGTCGCCCTTTTATGGAATCAGCCTTCGGTGATATAGATGACGATGAGGACGACGAAGAAGAGGGAGAGGATGAAAACATCTTCGGAGAGCTGGAAAACCTCGAAGGTGAGTTGTTAATAGTTGAGTATACCACGTGGTTCGGAGGTGGGAATTGGTCCTGAAAATCAAATCAGCCTATAGATGACGATGAGGACGACGAAGAAGAGGGAGAGGATGAAAGCATCTTCGGAGAGCCGGAAAACCTCGAAGGTGAGTTGTTAATAGTTGAGTGGTTCGGAGGTGGTATTTGGTCCTGAACATTCATAACACACCCCCAAGCAGGAGATGCAGTCATCACTGACGAGTTCGACAAGTGCACCATCTGCTTCGGCGAGGATGTGAGCATTAACAATGAATATTTACGATTTCGAAACAAAAATACATATGAACTTAATGTTTGAACGCTACGATGGCTAGCTGCTATCCTATTGCTTTTGGTGATTCCACAACAGATACGAAAAACCGAGTCAAATCGGCAATCCGGAAAGCTTATACTGTGATCGTCTTTCAGGTCTCCAACCCCGTCGGCTGCTTCAGCTGCAAGGCCCACATCGGATGTCGGAGGTAAAGAGTGGAATTTGCAAAAACACTGCCACCTCGGGGTACCGAACCTGGGAGCGAAAGCTGCCGACCAGACCCACAAACCACAAGGCTTCAAGAAACACGAGTCCTTTCAGCTGTGTCCGACGTTGGGTCAGGGCGAGCCCGAGGGATCCTAGCGAACAGTTCAATCAACAGCGTTCGACGGCTCAATGCCCTCTGTGCAGGGCCCTTTGGACACGGGGCGAGCATGTAAGTATTATCGGCGAAAGGTTTTGAAAACACGGGATTTATCGCCTTAATTTTAAAAACGAGTTTTGCAGTACCTGCCGATGTGGGTGCTCGGGAACCGCGAAGCCCGGAGAAACGGCGATGCCGATATCTGATATCATGATGACACCTCTCTTTGATTTCTTTCACATGATAGTGAAAATTCTGCTTGTTCGGCCATTCCTTCTAGATTTTCTCTTTAAACTTTTCACTCGCGATTCTTCATGTCAGAGCAGAACTGTTTCGCAACATAAAAAGTGCATTCCAAACATTTGTGACAGACACCCATCCATTTTTAATTTTATGGTTCGATTTCCTCTTCTCTATGCGTTCTCTTTGCGGTAAATAATGCTCTCCTACCACAAAAGCTTTGCTATCATGGTGAAAAGATATGCGTTAGGAAACTTTATGAAATAATGACAGATATTCTGACTAACAATGGCCGGATGAATATGTGTACATCTAGACATCGAATTTATCTATTATCCATTTTTGCAGAACAATCGAGTGTTCGTGCTTATCACGACGAACCGATCAGCATTGTTAGCGTAGCGGTGCATTCCCGTATTTTAACGGGACGCTTACTCACGACGCTCTCGCAGTCAATCGGGCTACACTGTCTCTCGTTCTCTGCGACTCCAGCCTTCAGCACTGTAACCCTCGCTATCCATCTCCCGCCCTTTCCTCCCATTCTCTCCTCCCCTGACTCACATTTGCCAGTGCCCTCCACTCCTCCGATGTTCACAGTTTCCTTCGATCGGATCGCTCCAATCTCGTCCAATCTTTCCGTCACATTTTCGTTATCCAGTTCTTCTGTCCAGTCAGTCTCTCACTGCTTCTCCACTCAATATTTGATGCATATCCTTGCCGCCCTGATGCACTCACGTATTTCGCAATCTTAGCCGTACTATTTCTAACCTGTACATCACCGCTCTCGTGTGTGTAAGAATGGAACGACACGCTAACGACTGCGAAAGCGAAGAGAGGCGACGGCGTTTCTTACGTTTACGTAATTTCAATCTGCGAATTTATTGTCCGGTTTTGTGTGGAGTAATCTCCCGCGTCTCGTTTCAGATAAGCGGCAATGGCCAGCATGGAGGAGGAGGAGGTTCCGGGGTCGATGCCCAACCTTCGAAGAGCGCAAGTGAAGAGGAGCCAAGGGAAGGTGACTGACTATAATTTTTTGGAATTGATACAAAGAGCTGGAAATCCAAAAATTAGTGGTTAAATAGTGAAAAATTGTTTTGGAAATTTTTGTTTGTTATTCACTCGAATTCCGAGTCAAAAAAATTCCCTGAGTGTTTCGTGATTATGTCGCTAATTTAGATTAAGGCCTCTATTATTGAAAATCAATTGTCAGGAGCCCATCTCGAATGTGGATCTTAAACGTTCCCGTTTCACTGTCTCCGCTCTTTTGGGCCAGACAGAGAACGACGCCGATGGCGTCGTCCGACTAAAGTCCGAAAATCGACGACTCGAGGGCCTCGTCCGCCAGCTGCAGAGGACAGTGATGGAGCATGCTGTGAGGAACACGGTGCTTGAAAGGCAACTGGCGGAGGCGGAGACGGTGGGTGTCGAAGATGAAGAAGTAAAAGAGACCTCCTCAAAACAGATCCGCAGCGACAAGGAAGCCGAACTGGACATTGCCCGTTTCGAGCGGGACGTTACTGCCGGAGCACTCAATCACTTTACAAATCCTTTTGTATCCCTCTTTTTCCTTCGTAACTGACCTAATTTCCCTGCAGACACCCCTTCCAAGCGAACGGCCCAGTGTTCTGCGAGGTTTCTACAGTCTACGTACAGCCCTCGCAACGTGAGCATACAAATGATTTCTGTAAAAGTACAGATATTCAATTATTATCAGTCCAGACTGCTGATTGTAAGGGATTTTGTATTTTAGATCGTTTTCTTACCGTTGTTTGTAAGAGCGTTATCCGAAAAACGAATAATAACTCTATTCAGTAGCCGCAGCTGGACAGAGACTACGGAAGCCGTGCAAGTCGCATACAACAATGCCGACCGCTACCTCAATCGCGCAGTGGAAGCGTACGACAAGGTATTGGCAAGTCCCACACCGTTCACTTCTATAATATTTTTGTGCAAACGAAGCTTTCATTCCTCATTCCCTTCCATTTCATTTGAAAAGTATTCAGTTCATCTCGGGTTCGCGATTCATGCGAGTGGTCGAGGAGCTGCGAGCAATTCGCGACAGACTGGCCCGCTCACAGGACGAAGCTTGGAGACTGTAAACCTGATTGTTTTCGTAGTTCCAAAGTCATCTTGAACAACTAAGCTCACGAAACTGTTGAAGAAATCCATGATTAATTCCTAACGCTTCCAAAGTGAATTTCACCCGATGCCGAGTTGAAATAGACTCATTACAGGAATCAAGCTCTGCAGGACGCTACGAGAAGGTGAATATAATTACGCTTATCGCAAACTGAACACTGCTATTCAGGCTTTATCAACCCGTACAACGCATCAATGCGAGCCTGGATCGGGGGAGAATCGAGGTACTTTAAATGCTGTCAAATAATCTATGTCAAAAAGTGTGGTGAACCCTCGAGACTGCTTTCAAAACTAAAACCGCATTGATCGGCGATGAAAATGCATTGAGCGCATTGTGAAATGAATTTCTATTATGGTTTTCTAGTCGGCGTTTGAACTGGCAAAGTAGGTACGTGGACGATTTAGTTGTTTTCTTATAGGCACCGAAACATAATTCAGCTGCAGGAAGTTGGCGCTGAGGCTCGGCGCCGTAGGAACTCATCGGTATCCTCCGATTCTTCCATGAACTCCCCAGAGATAGAAAATGAATATGATGCTCTATTTGACGTGGACGGCGAGGACGAAGAAGAGGAAGAGGAAGAGGACGACGATATCTTCGGAGAGCCGGAGTGCATCGAAGGTGGGCGATGTTTTTGTTCGACACTCCCAGAGCATCTCTATGGCGTGCACGTTTAAATTCCATAAATTGTTGTTATTTATTCGGGAAGTGGTTCTTTTGAACAGGAGATGCACTCGTATCGAGTGAATTCGGCAAGTGCACCATCTGCTACGAAGAAGAGGTACGCATTTGCATCACATAACTAGTGTTGGTGTAAAGTCCAGAGAATACGCTCATCGCCCTTACAATTGAGTAGTTCAACACCCTTTTCGCCCGCCGTGGGGCCGTTTATGAACATAATTATATGAGCCGATCTGGGGGTATTTTTCTCCCGAGAACATAGTTCTTCTCATGTATCATGGCTGATTTGAAGGTCACCAACCCCGTCGGCTGCTTCAGATGCAAGGCCCACATCGGTTGCCGGAGGTATGTATTTTCGATGGAAGCCGAATATCATCCGTTAAAATGCTTTTAAATTTGTCCCGGTCACGGCTCTGCCCACTAAGACCTCGCGTTTCGGCTCAAAATTGCTTTTCAGCTGCGTTCGCCACTGGATCAGAGTGAGCCCGCGAGATCTCAGCGAAGATTTCACTCGCGGTCGTTCAACGGCACCATGCCCTCTGTGCAGGGCCATTTGGACAAGAGGAGAGCATGTGAGTGTTGGCGGCAGACATAAATTCGAATATTTTACATGACTTTAAGTGAAGTATTTTGCAGTACGTCTTGATGTCTCACCTCGATCCTCGCGAAACCGCTGATAACGACGCCAACAGAAACTAGAACACCATAGTCATTCAAACCTTCTTTTACATTCCTTCCTAGAACTACATCTTTTCCGGACTTCGAAATGCACCCATCCGTTGCCTGATCACATTTCATATTTTTAAGGTTTGTTTGTTCCATTCTGTCAAACTTGTTTCGACAGAGTTATTCATTTTTGTTGTTTTGTTGTTCTGAATTGCCAGACCAGATTCACCGTTATCATATTGCGTTCCTTTCTTTTGAATCATACAAGTAATAAAGTTCAATAACTGGTTTGTAGTTGCGTCCAGACTTGTGCCCTTCACATCAGCTAAATCGACGGGCCCTTCCGGTGTCGCGTGGCCATCCTCAGTCACAAGGGAACGACATTGTTATTGTCGCCCATCGCCCTCCCCCCGTTTCTAAGCCCAACCCTGGTCGGCCGCCAATTCCATTCAAGAAAAGCGCCTGATATTTCACCGATTGCTTGTTAGCATTGTCGTGGGCGTAGAAGGGGTTCCTCTTCAGGTTCACACTGTTCGCTTCAAACGTTTTCAAGGTTTTCGTCGATAGTTTCACCTTGCAAGGTAGAGCGATGCTTGGAGGAGCTTGGTGATCGGTGCATTTTGTGTCTTTCGCCGTGCGAAACTGTGTCTTCTTAGAAATCTTCCTGATGAAGTCATTTCCCTTCTACAGGACTGGCCCAACCTCAGCAACTGTGCGATTTTCTTACTTCCTTTGCAGTGATTGCCTTTGTTAGCCTTTCCATATGATCGAGATGGCACCCACTTTATTGCTCCGTCCACGACCTCAGGACAAACATTCCCCCCCTCCTTTCCCTCCCCGAAGACTGCCCCTCATTTCCCGACGTCGCCAATCTCGTTTGGCCCTTCCTGTTCGCCTCTCACAGCCTCTTTTTGTTGCCCTGCAAAAAGCTAAGGGAGCCCTAATTCCTTGGTGTGGGAGGAGGGCTGGAAATGCCCTTTCCAACATCTCTTATTGATCGTCCGGGATCTCTGACCGTCGACTCGTTGCTCCGACTGATCCTCATTGTGGTCGGAGGGTAGATTCTTTTTCTCGTAAATCTTCGGGGAATGCCTCAGTCCAGTGGGAGCAGCAATGTCCGTTCAATGGAATCGGACCTCTTTGCGTTGCAGACATCGAGTCGATTCCTCTCAGTCATCGTTTCGTCCGATATTGTAGATGTGCGCAACAACACACGTTCGTTATTTCATCATTCCATGTCTCCTGGCATACCCCCGTTAGGCTGGTTGATTTTGATTAGCTGAAACTTCTCTACTCCTTTGTTAATGTACTACGTGATAGTGTTGTTACCAAGATAACAGTGAAAAAAGTGTCAGGCGGTATCACCATAGAGAAATGCATGTCTTGAAATATTTCGTTCTTTCGATTTGTGGGTTCGACCCAGCTCGTTTGCTTCTGAAAATATATCCACCCCCTCCACATAAATGCGACCAATTCACGTAGAAGCCGAGTTCGAGTACGCATAGTTGAATGGCCGCAGAAATAACATCTACTCGTTCATCAAACCACATCCGGATCGGGCCTCGTATATTCCGTGTTTTGCGATGAATTGCGCCAACTCATACGGCTTTAGAGATGAGATTGCGGAAGTAAATGTTTCTTCGAAGGCCGAATGTTACCGATCTCGGTTGATTGTCATGCCAAAGAATAGTATCCTTACTCCTTCCATTGGCCACATTGGCCCGGCTGGAACTGGGGCCGATTTCACACGCACTTCCTTGCTTGCTTTCTTTTGTAGTCTCCGTTGACACACATAGGCAATCAATGACCGCGTTAGTGGTCGACTTTCGTTACCGTGAGAAGATCGCGCTGATGCCGAGCATGTGGTTGTTCTCGGCCATCCATGCCTGCTTCATTGTAGTCCAGCGCAAGCTTTCAATCCGATCATGCTTTTTTCGAGTAGCCTCAAAGATAATCTTCGCACTCAAAGTTGACCAACTCCATAAGTGCTGTCTAAGTGCGTGCGTGAGCTTCGTCTTTCCAGCTCATGCGTTTCAGTTTGGCATCGATACCTCGTCGGCGAGATGTTCGATAGTTGGAACTCCTCGAGGAGCTGCTGCTTGGAAGGCGTCGTCGCCGCCCAAGCCGTCAACTTCATCTCCACTGTCGTTACGGTCGTCGTCTTCGTCGCCTACATCACTATCATCTACAGGGCAAGGGTGAGTGGAAAGAAAAAAACCAGCAGATTGTGCCTCGTCCCGAATTATGGCTCTATTTATCCAGTTTTATTGAAATCCTATTGATATTGGGATTTTTTGATAGTTGAAATTTTTTTAAAAGGAATTTTGTTCGCTTCGATAGACTAGTAGTGACCTTTATATTCGTCGTTTTTTGTGTTGATTGAATCGGTCCTGAAATCCCCCTTTTTCGGAAGAAGTAGATTAATCATCTAGCCTAGCAAGCGGCCCCGTTCTTTCAACCCTCCTGAGGCATTAGTCACTGGAGTCTCTGCTGTATTGTAGTCCCGGAGGCTATTCCGAGTCCTTCAACAATGGCAGTGCAGGGGGGATAAGTCTTCGTGAAATTGTCTGTCCACCGAACCGGATGATGTGGATTACAATACGTGATCAGCGATGTGTGCGAGATCCTGCACTGAATTAGCACGAACTAAAACGATTTCACACGGAAGGAGATTTGGAAGGAAGTCTTTGACATCACGGATAACTTGGCCAGTCTTTTAGGACATATAGACATCAAAGAACGGGTCCGAAACCAGAAGCGAAGTTCATACTGGCGTCATGTTTTGATGCATATTCTCTAGTTCGGTCAAGACGATCATATGAATGAATCGTGGTCAGCAATAAGGGATCTGATAAACACAATACTTTGACTATACGAAAGTACTACATTTGTGACGTCAAAGGTAGGCTCAGTAGTCTCCTCAGGAATCCTCGCTCAACGGTGGACAGCACTAAACCAAAAGTTGGAAGTGCGTGATAATCTACTCTGAAGCTAATGTGCACTGAAAATATCACATCGACTCGAAGATACAAAGAGGAGCAAAAGATTTACTTCAGATTCTGCACTCCAACCTCCGTCTGATGCTGGCGAAGTCGGCGGTGGCGGACATTCTGTTGCTTGCGTCGTGGCTCAACGAGGTCAAGAACCTCTTTTTTGTCTGACTTCATCGAACTCCAGGTCTTCTCCCACACCGGCTCCATCTCCGGAGACATCACCATGGACTACTTGAGGAGCGTCGGTAGGGGTTCATTTGTGGAAGCTGAATGCATCATTTTCCGTTATTGTCGTATTGCACTCGGATAGGAAGCGAAAGTTTCTGCGAATTGGGTGTTTCTCCGTCAAAAGCATGAAATTCTGGACTCGTAACGAAATTCGTACACTTTCAAGGTTGGTACCTCTGTGCCTTCGGTGTTTTCTCCATGCAGTTCGAGCGGGCCATAGCGCTCAAGTGAGTTCATTCGACTAGCCTGAGAAGATAAACGTTCCAGGTACATCTCCTCCTACGAGCGAATGAGTGTTCGCTTCCCGTGGATCTTCGTCGGCTGCCTGGGAGGGGAGGTGAGACCCACGAATTCGGAATCTAAGGACCTTGACTTGAAGATCGGCGTAACCATCCTGATACTGGAGTTACGAAGAGTCGGTGAGGATTTCCAGAGGCTGTTCCATTTTCGAAAAAATTCCGATTATTTGAACTTGGAGTTGCAAACACAGATATGCCTGATCGCAGCAAAAGCAGCTGTGCTCGGCGCAATGTTTGAATCCTCGTGCGCACGTGTGTTCCGCTGTGTGGAACGCTTTGTTCCAGCATCCTTCAATTGGTAGCGTCACTGGCAGATCAAATATAAACTCATGAAGTTCGGAGAACCACTTTCTGCAGTCGCTTGCTTCCCTACTATAATTTTTTTCAGGTGTGATCAGTCGCTTCGGGACCATGTATATCACACTCAGCGTGTGTTCCATCTCGTTGGTGGTATGTTGACTCTTTGATCAATAACCACCCACCACTGGCAGACCCTCGTCCTCCTTATGGTCGCCATGAGGCGGGGACGCGAACACGAAGAGAGGTCGCGCTTCAAGACAATGGAGAACCACCTCGACCACCATCTTTCCAAGCGGTCGGTGAATTGCAACCAAGTATTCTTCCTCATTCCTGATGGGTGCAGACAGCAATCTGGATAAGAGCAAAGCGGTTTTAAGCTTATTAGATGCTCATTGTTTCTGCATTGATAAAAATTTACTTTGCTACAGACTTTCCAAAACTTCAGGACACAATAACTTTTCCAGCTTCCAAATGATCGAAGTCGAACAGTCGTCGAAGATGCTTCAATATCTAATACTTACTCAGGTTTTCTGCTCCCATATGATTGATTTCATCTTTCCAGGCCATTACTCTGTTCATAATCGTCGGGTCCATGCTTTCCGCTTTCTTCTTCCTTCTCCCACCCGCACCTCGTGTCTACATGCTCGCCCAGACAATACTGCTCATTCTTCTGCCAGTTCGGGTAATCATGGCATTGTGGTATCACACTGGGATGGAAGGATTGAAGTCAGGGGTTCGATCCCAACCGCCGTTTGCAGGCCACGGCGTCGATGGTCATTCCACTTCTCACGCATCCGCATCTCCATCGCGATTTCAAGGGTCTCCTCTCCTTCATCCGATGTAGAGGATGGAAGTTGGAGGAAGAACTTTCAGAAGTGTGTACATTGAAAAAGTAAAATTGCGACTAGGACACACTCTTTGACTAGACTTATACAATTCTCTTCAGATCGAAGTCATTGGCTCTGCTGCTCGCCAAGAAGCACACAATAAGGAAACCGAGGTAATACTGTGGTGGAATCCATACTGACATTTCAACTACACATCAACTCGACTTCGAGACTTGTAGTCTAGTGACAAACATTTCCGAGAAACTCGACAATTACAGCATCACCAGAGTTGTTCACACCACCTACTATTAGCGTGAACTTTCAACACTGATCATCATCCCACTTCACATATTCACACGAGATTGAAAAGGGGGAGACGTAGAATGTCTCATGGCTCTAATGATATGATATCAAAGCCGGAACTTAAACTTTCGCGAAGAACCCTCAACGAGAGAATTGATCAAATTTGCTGAATATGACAAGGAATTTGAATTTATGAGCCCGGAGAAAATCGATATTCCCAGGTATACTTCTCTGGCTATGCATCGGCCTGGGAAACGGCGGCGCCTCCCGAGAACACCAAGAAGACTTGATTCTTCCCAAGGAGTCGAACCCCAAGTCCAAAATGTGCTGGTATTGCATACGTGTACATAATAAAATCTCAAAATTTCACCTGGACCAGTCTGCAAATTATAGCCCTCAGCAAAGCAGACGTGCCACAAGCACAGAAAGGAACTGCGCTGACCAGCACAAAAGGGCAGAATCTAGCTTTAAACTTTTGAGCTCGTGCCAGCTGTGTTTTGGATTCCTTGTCACATGGTCAAATTTGGGCCTCATTGGTGAGAAGTTTTCTTTGTCAGTATATGCAAGAACGTTGAAAAAAAACACGGCCTCAAGGGAAACATAATTCAATTAGATGAATTCTGATTGGCTGACAGGCCCTTCCCGGTGTTAGTTCGAGGCGAATTCCGAAGAGCGTATGTCAGGTGCAATTCATTCTCGACTCCCTCACTCTCCCTCTTGCACAGCCTTCATGTGACTAAATGCCGGTGTGGCCCCATTCGTGGGTCTTGTAGCAGGCAGCTCCCCCAACATTAGCACTTCGATTGCGGGTTCGGATTCGCATAGCAACCTCGTTACTGAGGATTTGCGAAAGCGAAAGATCACCCGTTCGCTGTGATTTTATAAGTGTTGTGACTTCCGCATTTTACGTGTTTTGGTAATTCAGACTTCTATCAATTCCTTTTGCGCCTTCTGCAGTGTTTGCAAAGTACATTTCTGTTTTCCTAGATTCCAGTGTGGGTTCATCTCCTTTCTCCTTGATTGCAGAGTTTGTTCAAGCAAGACGTTCATTATTGTCTGACCAATTGCTAAGGGAATTCATTTTCCAGTCATTCTTATGTCCTCTTACTTACTGAATCCGTTTGAAGGTTCAGGAGAATATTGAAAGTAACATTGAAAATTGAGTGCGTAATACTAGCTGCTCCAATTTTAGCACTTCTGTGTTGATACTTCCACCTTGTCGGGTATTCTGCATTGAGCATGAACATTTCTAGTATGGTCGGGCATTTCTTATTAGGAAGCGATGGTTTTCCTGTAGTTCCCCGAATATCAAGTTCGCTTGAATCGGAAGTCACTTGATATCTGCACTTCCCTTTGTCCTATCTCGATCCCCAATTCTCCGGCCGCCATGTTTTGCTGCATCCCTTCCCAGTTTCACAGGAAGTGACTTACTCTATTTGCCGCCTGGCTTCTCTTCCTTTTTCTTGTCTATTTCATCATCGGCTCTCCCTCAAAGTCCATTGCCCTCTCACTGCGTCTTCCATCTATGCTGCGGAAGTGTCTGGAAGCCCCTCCCAGCAGAATACGATACTTCTTCTCTCTCCGCTGACTCTGCATATAGACTTGTAAGAAACAAACTCCAAAAGAAACGCCTCCCACTTCTTATACTCGACTTTCGCACGTTCAATTCGCCATGCTTGTTCGTCTACATTGGTTCCCATACTTTCGTAAGATACATGAGCTGACACCTCATGAAAATCTCACCGCGACTTGAGCTAATACTCCAAGAATCGTATCCTTTTTATCTAAAAAAATCAAAGCTCTAAACTTCGATGCCAATCCAGCCAACCGAAAAATTTTGTAGCAGTCAACTCGCATGCAGCGATTTATCAATTATTCCGGCATACATTTGTGACGCAGCTGAATATGCCCGACCGTGTTCCTTTCCAACTGTTAGAATATTTCAGGTTTTTCTGTTCTCACGTGATCCTCGATAGATGAGCGTGACATTAGCTCAGTAATAACTTGTGTCCTGATCAACTGAACTCGATGCGTCTGATTCATCCTCCTATAATCCGGTATTAGCAAAGATGCATTAAACGCAGGATTCTGCACGTAAATTAAGATCCTACTCCTCACCTTCTTTCTTACAAATGCTCTGATCTTTGCTCATTAATTTTTCGGATTTCATAACCGGTCTTTTTCTCTGCTGCTTCTTTAGAATATTCTTACCCAACTCGGTTTCGACTAAACTTCTTGAGTGCCGACAAAAACGGTATGCCGAATGAATGTGAAGGCAGAGTTGGATTCCGAAAGTCTGAAGATTGATTTTCCAATAGCCTAGTGACCGGGGGTGACGTCCTTCCTACAAAGTAGCCTTCCTATTCAAGTTTGCCCTTGGTTTGAGGAAACAACATCTGTCTCTGCTGGATTGTTCCTTCTTGTTCAAATACGATGCCTCATCACTTTCATATCTTTCTCTAGTTATTGACGATAATTTGCGCTCATCAGCCTATGGCAAAATACGCTTGTGTCTGTCGCATGGTGATGAGCATTCTCCGGAACGTTCATGCCGCTGACAATATATGCGCGCGATGCAGTTCTATTTTTAACAAATGTTATTGTCGTAATCTCTCTAAATCCAATATGAGTCTTGCTCCTCTCGACAGGCCAATGAGCTTCCCCTACCCGGCCTTCCCCGAGTGGGACGTGACTATCTGCTGCTGTCTGGAGGGAGTCCTCGTTGCCCGCGCCGTCAACGTCGCCTTGTCCATCCTCGCCATCGCTTTCTTCTTCGTCTACTCCACTGTCGTGTGGACGTCGTCGGTAAGGACTTCAACGAAGAAAAAATTGACGCATGGTCAAAGGTTCACACTACATAAATGATTTCTCGAACAGAGCACAAAAAAATAAATCTTCCTGAAAGGTGTAGATTTTTTTTACAATTCTAACAGCTTATTTTCATATTATGTTAACCAAAAGCTGCATGTTTCAGTCTTGTGTTGAGATTCGTACAGGAAACTTTAAGAGGTGTTCAGGAAGAATCATTTGCATTGCCTCGGGTCATCGAAAATTGAAGCCGTTTACTCAGTGTGGGAATAAGCCAATTCCGCTCCATTCTGTTAGTCCTTCCCTCTAGCTCCATGTCTGAGGGGCATTCCTAGAGATCATGCGATTGCTGAGGAGACAAATAGGCGTCTGTGGAGGAAAGCTTAGACTCGGAAGCGGAAGTATTGTCATAAAGCACATCAAACATCGATCCAAACATTTAGCGAACAATCTTGTTCTCAAATCGGAAACAAATACTGAAATTCGGAAACCTGGTGGGTGCAGAGATATTGACTGTGCGAAGCTTTGCGATCATAATGCACAAATAGGAGTTACCGCTTCAATAAATGTTAAAATTCGTTCCCAGGTCATCCACTCGAACCTTCGAATCATGCTGATAAAGATGATTGCCATGGATCTGCTCGCCATTGGAATGTGGATGCCTGAGGTGCTTATCTCTCATGTCCAGAAGATTTCCCAATCTCAAGAAAGCCACGAAATCACCGACAACAGCATTATTTGCAGACCGCCTATTGGAACGGGAAAGTGAACAACTACGGCGTCCTCAGCTACCTCCGCATCGTTGGTACGATAATTGTATTTTTACTAGGGGTGCCCCCCGCCTTCGGCGTGGGCACCCCAAGGTGTTTTAGAGCAT
>JACMIG010001875.1:0-17670 GCA_014805385.1 Levipalatum texanum | reverse complement strand
ATATATTTTTTTCAAAATTCGAAATAAAATCCCAGATCCACGAGATCGCCCGAACTGATAATGAAGTTTTTCTTCAAATAGCATAAGGTCATTGAAACAGAACGCGAAAAGGAACAACTTGTACACTACCTCAATAATATACAACGATTATCGTTCTCCAGAAATATCCTGAAAAAAGTTTGAAGAAAATATTATTTACCATTTTAGCCTAAGGGGCGTCGTATATAGGTACGCTGAAGGGTACTGTTGCAGTCACACGAGTGCATTCACACTGGAGTCAAAAAATACGAATGTACTGAGTGTGGCAAGAAATTTGGAACGACTCCGGAGCTGAAGGTGAAAAATCTGCCAAACATATTGTTATTTGTTCTTCTCAGAAGCACATCCGCGCTCACTCTGGCGAGAAGCCATACGCTTGTGAAATATGCGGCAAATCGTTTTCACAACCGTCTGGCCGCAACGTTTTCAAATTCAATTATCACGAAATCGATATGTTACTTAAGACGCACATGAAGCGACATACAGGGGACCAAAAGCAGAACTGCAACGTTTGCAACAAGGCAGTATCAAACCTACAGGTATTTACATAGTAATGTTCAAAAAGATTTAAATTATAATTTATATTCAGCAGCACATGCTCATTCATACCGGCAAACTACCATATCAGTGCCCAACGTGCTCAGTGGCATTCCGGCACTCATCGAATCTCAAGGTGATAACAATTTCTGGCGCAGTGTTTGGACTTACCTATTCTATCCCCATTTGATTGTTACGAGGGGAATAAAATGGAGTATGGAGTCCGCGAATAAACTTCTTTTTCGCCCGGAACTATTGTAATTAACAGATAGAAAAGGAATGACTGGAACTTCTAGGTATGTGGTCAAACGAAACGACGGCGCAATGTCGATGTATAGGCCAATGCACCCAAAATGGGATTGGAATAATGCCAAAAGGTTATTTATTACCAGTACATTTAAGAACGGTTTCTTCCGATGTTTTACTGTGGTGATACAGTGAAATGAGAACAAATTAATTAAGAATCCCTACGTAATGCGCGCTCCCAAATGGTACGCAATTTTGGCGTGTCACAGGTGTAAACGGAGCGCGAAAATGGAACAGCTTTGGCACCACCGTAATATCCCGTCGTTTTCAGATCCACGTGAGCCGTCAGCATCCAGTGAACGAGGCGCCCGATGACGAGAATTGATTGAAGAATGATACCTATTTCACATTACAAACTTATATATCTCTCTTTATCACAAATGATCTTTTTTTTAGTTTTTTCGCCGAAAGTCTGTTCGTCAGCATTTTATCAAATGCATCGCGAGGTACAACACCGTGGCGTTAAACTCTACTTACAAAATAGTGATCGAACATTGAGGCTATGATAACCAGAAAAGGTGTGGTTGGCATTCCGAACTCATAACCGATAGCAGCACACCAAACCGACAGCACCAAGTCATAACGATTAGGTTTATTACTTTGTCGTGATTGCATATCTCACGTGAGCAACGGCGTAGCCACTCATAGGGATCTTTGTTGCAAAGCTTTATCTCCTTGTTATGCGCTGCAAATGATCACGCACGAGGACAGAGCCCCTTAGCTCAAACCTCGGTCATTCGAACGGGTACACGATCATGTCCTCCTGCACCCTGATCTCTGCTAGCCAAATCGAGTACTTTAAAATGCCAGAAAAAAATAAACGATACAAGATACGCTCGCGATAAATGGCAAATGGGAGCGAATGACGAGGCAAGAAGAGTTGGAGGCACTAGTGACCATTGTCACTGCGCAGGTGACCATAAGCAATGCCCCAGCCATCTCTCGCCTATCCTCTTCTCTGCTCAGTCTATTAATTCTGTTCTCCCTCGCTCGCATCCCAGTGTTAGGAGAGACTCGCATCGCAGTATTTGTGACTGCAATCAGCGTCTTTCCACCTCGACAAAACAACGAAACTCAGGCAAATGCCTTGTTTGCAGCCGCAGCACTCCGAGATCGAACTGGAAGAAAAAATGCAACTTTATTTCAACAAAAGAGACTGAGAATTTTCAACCTGTTGCCTTCTTGCCCGATTCCAAGTCGGATTTGGTGAGCGTTCAGTTCTGGGTTCGTGGAGAAGTATTCACGAAGGTACATGGATCCTTTCGCGAATATGGCGCGTGTTTCTTCGACGAGTTGCTTGCCTGCTTCCACACTGTCCACGCTCTGAAACACGTTGTCGATGTTGATCGATTGCACTTTAAAGAAGGAGTAGGAGCAAGATTCCGGTCCGTAAAACAGCAGTGGAATTTGTGGATACGAACGACAGAAAGTTTACTGTAGTCGCACCACTTCGAATCAGTTTGCGATTCCTCGAGTGTGTTTTATCGGTATAACATTGCATCTTTTTTTATTTCTTTGTTTTATGAATTTTCATCGGTATCTTCTAGACATGCAACACATAAAGAGAGCTTTGTCGCTCCTTTTTAACGCCACCCCGATACGACCGCCCAAATCTACCGTATCTAAAGGGTGGTTTTTCTCCAAACCATAACTCCAGGTAGAATCGAGTATATCAGGAATGAGTGGCATCAAACATCTCGTCACGGCGAGCTATATCCGTTCGTGCCAATATCTCCCTTTTGAAAGTTGCTCCTACTCCTTCTTTAACAGCACAATTCTGTGATACAATTATTTTGGAAATGCACCAAATTCGCTTTGTTTTAGATTCCTCAAGGGCGTTAACTGCTCATCGAGGCCTTTTGTCCTTTCTGCTACGAGCACTTTTCGAGCGTGCAGGTTCAAGCTTATTTGTCCTATCGTTCACATCATTTCCCAAGTGGCTTGACTGAGACGCCCACATTCCCATTCCTACATGATCACAAAGATATGTTTTGCGTGATGTTCTAGACTTACTTTGGTTTCACGAATTCAGATCCATCTTCATAGGTAGAAGAATCGTGGTACTGTCCGCATTATTCGGGCTGTGCAGGAACCCTGAAAATATCCGATTAATCCGGCATTGACAGCACGGAAAACGCAGTATTTAGAAAAGTATGAAGTCAAACGAAATTGAAGACCGATACAAATTAGCCCGGGGTCCACATTTGATATTTTCCCGAAGACAATGTTATGCAAATTGGAAAACTGCCAACCGGTATTCTGACCGCACGCGGAAAGGAGTATCAAAGTGGGGGGAACAGACGAGGAGGAGGGGAGACATCCTTCCTTCGTGCTCATAGAGATGCCGGGCGAGGGGATGAACTTACCGAGATGAGTAAATTTCCTTTGGGAAGATACCCACTCTATCATGGAGGTTATTAACATGTATGGTTATACATTAATGCCAGAGAATGCAAAGAATGAAAAGTTAAGAAGGGAGAAATTGCAACGGTATATAAACTCATGGATAGAAAGATATTTTACGTTGGCCGAGAATTAATAAAAGGAAATATCGTTCGTTCAAGACCAAAAATAATAAAGATAAAAATATTCGTCACCAATAACACAAATTATAGAGGCGTAGACACTGTGTGCAACCTCCACTGTAACGCACAAAGATTCGTTGCACCTTTTTGATGAATATTCCTAAAACTTTTGATGTGTTCGCCCCCTTCGATAAAAGTCGACTAAAGCCAACCTCCGAGCGCATCCTCGAATGTACTGATAAGGGTCTGAATGGGGCGATTGGGCAGTTGTCATGGGCGTCCTCCGTCTGGCCGCCCTCTCCTCCCTCATCCCCACTGCCCATGGCCTACATATCCTCGTGTACCTACTCCTCCTGGGCAGGAGCCACCTTGACTTCACTTCTTCCCTCATCAACAAACTGACGGAGAGAGGACACACTGTCGTCAGTTAATTTTTGTCGGTTCGCCGTCTTGGATAAGTGGTAGTGTGCTTGATACAGGTACGGAAGCTTCAGCTGGGGTGTAGAGCACTCCGCACTTCTATTCACTACATGTGCGGTGGAGCTGGATGGAAATGTTTATTGTGCTCGCTGTTTGCTGACTGCACGAAAAGAGAAAGAGAGAGAGTAAACTTATTTTGTTTGTTGAGTCCATGGAACATTTCGGAGATAGATAACGCAGAGAAAACAGCGGGGTCTTTGAAGGACTTCGTCCTCGTCCGAATGAACTCGGCCGTTCTCTCGAATGGGACACACGATGCAAGTCGAGTGAGTGGAGGAGTCCATCTCCTATGGGTGAAGTGATTGAGGTCTTCACCGTCGCTTTCGATGGAAACTCCCCTTGGAACAAAAAGAAGCACACATGATCGGTGAGCGAGGGAAGGGTCGCTAGAGCGTAGGGTGTGTAATGAGAGATTCTGCAAAATTTAAGCTTCATATTGTGTCTATTGCGAAGCTCCATATTGTCCAGCTGCTTTCAATTAGAAGCATTTCCATAATTTCTTGTTCATATAATATGTAGACAATACGGAGCTCCGCATCACAAACCAAACAATACGAATCTTTGTATTTTGTACACCATGACATTACACCCTCAGCGGGAGAAGAAAATATTCCCTTCTAGACCCTTTCGCTGCCCAGCCCGCCGAAGTCAGCCTTATCGCCACTTCTCTTCCTGCCTTCAACGACATTGCAGAAAAGATCTGCCATCGTGAGTACGGATCAAAGACAGGGGGTGAATTGGTTTGAATGTGGATGGAACCATTGCCCTGTCCATAGCTTCTCGTCCATTGAGCGTCGATCGGGGCCAAATAACAAAATCAAAGCTGTTATATTGCCAAGAACCAGAGAGGTGTATATTTTGAGTCCGCTCGCAACAAATTCCGCTTCGATTATCTTCAGAACCACAAGCTCTTTAAAGTTGCCGTTTTCTGGGATTTGTCTGGGAACCATATTCAATGGATGTGCCAAAGGAAAGCTCTTGAATCCTTTCGGTAGCGTAGATATAGAAATCACCATTCGCTAACCGCAGTAAGTATTTAAACACCTCTCTGGTTCTTGGCAATACGCGATCACGCGTGTCGTTATTCAAATATCCATCGGATATCGGGATATTGTAAACTTGGCAGAGAGCAAACATCTATTTTCGTCCTTGCAGTTGTCCTGCAAGACGAGGAGATCGCGAAGCAGCTAAGTAGCACCAAGTACGATCTTGCCCTGGTTCGTTATCCCCTTCTCTCTGTGATTGTGCGCTCACCCCATAAAAAGCGTGTGCAAATAAATTTAGAAAACACGTATTCGTTGCCCCAGAAAGTTGGCAAAAGATTTGGCTCAAACGCGGTTCGAACCTGCCTCACTCTTACAGGTGAGCAATTACGACGGCTGCCCCTTCGCCCTCGCCCACAGACACGGCAACGACAAGGTCGTCGCTTTCTCCTCCCTTCCCATGATTCACTTCGAAGAGGTACCCCATGTCATCCCAGATGGGAAAAGGCATGAATTGAGTCAGCATCGGGCATCCCTTCCCTCCCCGTCTACAAGACGGACGCGCTCCACGGCAAGGCAAACTTTGACAGATACAGCTTTTATGATCGAATAATCAACTTCATTCGGATCCACTACCGAAAGATGGTCGAGGAGCGTGGAGCCTACGATAGAACGGTAAAACAATGTCTGCTGTCTTGGCTATCTTGTGCAGGCAATGTGTTGTTGAACGGAGGTGTGTGGTATTCGTAGACCCGGCAGGGGACTTTTAGTCGTTCTTTTTCAGGACACAATCGTCCGCAAGTACTACGGGTCCGACTTTCCCAGTGTGGAGAGCCTCTACACACGGGCGTTCTTCGAACTTGCCAATGCGAATGTTCTCCTGGAACAGCCACGAATCACTTCGTCGCGTATTAAAATGATCGGAGGCATCGGATTCCGGCGGGGGAAGAACATCACGGACAATGTGAGAACGGATCAAAGAAATAAAGGGAAACGATCCTCATGTCCTCCACGCCTTCCTCCATTCCATCCGCCACTTCCCCGACCACGAATTCATCTTCAAGTACAACCTTCCCCTGCCCCCGTCCGCCCCTCCCAATTTTCATCGAGTGGACTGGATGCCACAGAACGACCTGCTCCGTACGCCCCCCCCCCTCGCCTCTCTTCCAGTTCTTCGATAATTTCGTAGCGACATAGTGCGCGCGGTCCAAATCCATAAAATTTACGCGCGGTTTGGGCCTTTCATCGTAGACTTTCTCAAATAGGCTAAGCGCGTCTTTGATGAATTCCTCATGAAATTTTCGAAGATTTAGGTACACTCAGTTTTTCGAGCTCTGGTCTCATTTCGATTGACCAATACCGTTCCGAATCCTTCCCTTGTCAGAGCACCCCCGCGTCGTCGCCTTCGTCTCCCACGTCGGCCTCAACTCCTTCGTGGAAGCGTCGTTCTCGGGAGTACCCATCCTGGCTATTCCTCTCTTCTACGACCAGACACACAATGGTGGGGAATGGAGAACAAGATAGATAGGACCTTCATAGGTAACTGCATACGCCGCCTCGGCACGGTGGTCGTCGTCTCCAAGTACAAAGTCACTGATGAGTCGATGATCACCGCTATGGGACAAGTGCTCAAAGATCCAAGGTCACTTTCCAAGTCCTTGGCATCATTTACGACTCCGTCTTGGGTCCCATTAAGCACGATATTTCTGTAATAGATGGCATAACGTGTATGGAAGCATCGGGAATCGAACCCTCTACCCACAAATGCAGACCGGAGTACTCTAAAACTGAACTATAACTTGTCTCGTCCGGTACAATGGCCTATTCCCTCCGTGGGTCATTGTAGATACGGTGAGAAGGCTCGTGAATTGGCCGCCATGCTCGATGCCAACCAGGACACGCCCGAGAGGATATTCATCGAGGCCATTGAATTTGCTGCCAAGTTCAAGGTATCACACGTTGAGTTCAGAGAAGACTGTAGTTTCGCAAGGGAAGGGTAAAGATTCAAAGTTAGAAATCGAAGTCGGACCAGGGGCTCTGAATTAACAAAAATCTGCATAAAACTTTCCAGCGGTTGAACGTTCCTAGAGTAAAATATTGGAGTAAGTAATAATGCGGCTCCCCTGATCCGACTTCTAGCTTCGTAATCCTCCCCTTATCAGGACCTCGACAAGATAACGTACCTGCCGGGAGGTGACTTCCCCTTCTGGTCCCACTACGGGTACGACGTCGTCCTCTTCCTCTACTCCCTCCTCCTCCTCGGTGCCTTTCTCACTTTCCGCGTCCTCTCCCTTTGCTTCTCAAAGATGAAGCGTACGAAAGCGAAGGAAGAGTAGACGATCATTTCCACCCAATGAATGAGTGCCTATTTCGTCTGTCCAATGTCCGTACTCTGCGAATGATGAAGGTTAATGTGCATTAGATGCGGATGTTTTACGTGGGGGTAATTCCAGTGTGCTTGTAGACGCCGAGGCTTTGACGACAAATAAAAGCGAAGGAGAGGAGAAGGGAGAAGAGTCCCTTATAACTTTATGGTAGTAGTTTCTTGAAATACTGTGCCTGTATCTTATGATGGTCATACTCCGTTCGAAATCAAGATTTTAAATTTTGCTAGGCTATTTAGACTGGGCTGAAACATACCGATGTGTTCGAAGTGCGAATCGGAATGAGAAATTAAATATTTATCTGCTGAAAATGCATCAATCTTTTCATTACTTATTGCAAGTGAGTAGCACAAACCATTCATCGGGTCGGAAGTGAGAATACAACGGATGTATGTTTGTTTCATTACAAAAGATCTAATTGTAAGTATCTTTCTAGGGGGTTTAAGTAATCTGCACCTAAGTACGTACATCTAACAGGCAATCGTTGTATATATTCATGGGATTAAATCAACATGATCAACCCGAAAAGGGAAACAATACTGAGAAAGTGCTGCCAAGCGGGAATTAACATTCAAAAACATTTGCATAAAGAATAATTAAACGCTCAATAAGGAGCTGCTTAAGTGTAGACAAATCCTCTGGGGCATTGGCATTGTGCGGGTGTTGAATCGGAAATGCCACGGCGGAATCTTAAATTATTCCTATAAGGAAAACTCTTTAGGACCAGCTCAAAACATCATTCTAAATATAGAATTTTAAATCTTATTTTTTATCTGTATTCAAAGGATCAGACAATGGGTCTTATGAAATTGGATCTATCCCTCACCTCTTTGGACTGGAACCCGCGCCATGTTCCGGTAACGGCCTGATCTTGAAGGACCGCGTGGGAATTGCTTGCTTGCAATGACGGAACATGCACCGGAGCGCTTGCCTTATTGCGCTGTAATTTTCATATTCTATCCAGAATATATTTCTTTTTTTTCTGCTCAATACATTAATATGTATCTTGCTCAATACCCATGTGTTTCCGAAAAAATTATTTTTGCTACTTTTATTCTCGTAACTATTGAACTGACCTTATCCACCCAACGTCTTCCTCCCCTTCGGGACTCATTGCACCGGCGACGTCTTCAAAGATCATCAGTGAATACATGATCATCTCGACGTCGACCTGACAAGAGAAGGTTCCAAAATCCGTACATCGCGATGAATTCCTTACGTTTTCAGCACCCCGATACATATCGTTGGCGTTCACGAGCGCATCGAGTAGGTACTGGACGAAGATGTTGGCTGAAAAAGATCATGTTTCCTTGAAGAAAAGAGCTCTTTCTTACCATCCGAGTACTGCTCATTCCGCGGGCACAATGTAGGAGAAGTTGGCTCGACCTCGGTGACGATTGGTTCTTCTGGGGCCATGGCTTCCTCCGTGGGTTCTTCGGTTGACGGAATAGAGGTCGTCGTGGTTTCCGGCTCCACAGTTGCTGTAGGCTCTGGAGCATCCGTGATGGTCTCGAAAGTCGTCGGAAGTGTAGGCTCGGCCTTTGCTGGAAGAGGAGGAGGAGGTGGTGGAGTAGTAGTGGTCGGAGCAGCAGTGGACGAAGGAGCCTCAGTAGCACCAGATTGGGGGTAGATCGATTCCTCCTTTAAAATTAGGTTATTTCCGAAGATTTTTTTCGGCCCTTTTTGGTCAATATCGATGTAAATACGTTTTTCTCACTGTTGTAGGAGAACACACTGTCGTTCCAATCTTCTGAACCGTCGCGATGGTATGGAACCCTACTGCATCACAGTTAATTTCATCGCTCACCCTCTGCTCGTCGTCGATCTCCTCGCTGCTCTCCGCGGACTCCTTCATCGGCTGCTCCGTAACAATGACGACATCCCCATAGGATTCCGGCTCGTAGTTGATCGAAGGCGTGGTGGTTGGGAGAGGAGAGGAAGGAGCAGGAGTAGATGAAGTAGGGTGAGGAGGAGATGGAGGAAGAGTGGGCAGAACATGAGCGGGCAGGGTGATGGGCTCCTGAAAGGTTTGTTTGAAGAACCTGCGGATTTTCGCATATATCAACGCGACGATGAACGTTGAAGAGAAAGAAATGGATGAGATAAAGGGCTCACCGTTCCGCCTTCAGTTTCCAGCTTTCGCATCGGCTGCATCGTCCGATTGACTCGTTCCAGCGTGCGAAGCAACTCGACGAGGTCGACTTCCGAGAGCTTAACGTAGACCTCACCGTCCTTCCTGTAAATGTACGTTCTTTCAGAAAAGTAATGGTAGGAATAGCAAATAGAGTATTTGATTGGGTTGAGCTAGGATTTTCCCACGATGAGTTTTGTGGTTCTTTCAAAAACATTTGCACATCTGCTTTTTTGACATAATGCACGTTGCTAAAGCTCACCTCTCGACTTTATTGAGGATTCCGGAAAAGTTGCTAACGAGTCGATGGACGTTCACTGCGGCGTCGTCGTTGGAAATCTGAGGAAAATTTTTTTAGGAAGCCATTATCTCAGCTGTAATGGGAAATCCATTGAAAATTCTCTATTTGTGGAATCGGCGAAACCTATTTGGAAAGTAACGATTGAAAAGAACAGCGACGTTCGGTCATGAAGATATCGGATTATGTTCATATATTCCTTAACGTAACCTCAATCCACACTTCACTAATGTAATGCCCATTTTTTTCGTAATGACGCATCTGATGTTCCGCAAAAATGGAGCAAGCTAAAAACAAACAATGATGTATCTATCTCAGTCTATCGGACCTCAATAATAAGGTTAAAAACGAAATTGCAGGCAGTCTCGTACCTTTGCCTGCATATCCATTGCCTGCCGAATGGTATCTCCGGGCACGAGGATGGGGCGGCCGTCGGAGGAGCGGAGAGCGGGGAGAGAAGGAGAGGAGGTGAGAGGAGCGGACTGTAAGAGAGCATCTACTGAAGGGGTCGAGAGCGTAGGAGAAGAATGAATTTTCTTTGCCCGCCCCTATCTTGTATGAATTAAATATTTACTAACGCTTTCATGTTGAATAGCAAAACATATCGATTGACTGTATTTTTGTTTCCTTTGAAACTTACTCAAATGTGCTCACACCATTAGATAATTATTGCATGTATGTACGTTTCATGAACCGTTCAATAGACTTACGATGAATATTTTTGCGATTAAACGGCCCATACCTATGTTTATTAATAAAAGTGCGGAAGGCGTGAACTCACCTCGAGGGACGGCATGATGGTGGCGTCGTTAGGCTCGGGAAGATTGGGGAAGGAAGGGTGAGGAGACGGAGAAGGAGGCGTTATAATATTCGGGCTAGGCGGATCCGATGGGGAAGAAGATGTGTTCAGAGAAGACGTGGGCGGCGGATGATGACCTGAAGTCCAATAAGTAATGGATAATGCTATCTATAGGTCCAAAGAGTAGAACAATCCGGAATAGTACCTCCAATATACTTCCTTATTGAAGTGGCAGTTCACAGTTGCCATTAGTTGCAAAACGTTACACTGTATCTGACCAAGGCGAAACCAAGATTATGTTATCAAACCCTTATTCCTGACTGTATATGATATACAGTGTATCCGTACCTGGTCCAGCGGAATCTGGCGGAGTTCGGGGCGCGGTACCAGCAGGAGATACGGCGTCGGCAGCAGGGCCTCCGGAAAGGGGATCTGCAAGATTCAGATATTCTTTAGATCTAATAAAATCGCATCGGGTCTTATATTGGGTACACTTATATTGGGTATGCCTGTCTATGTCTCAGTTTGTGTGTTTGTGTGAAACATAACAATGAAATGTAGTGCAACATTAATAAAAAAATTTTAATTTTTGGTAAAATTTTGAATGCAGCAAGTAAAATTTACTGTAAATTAATTAATAATTAATAATATATAATCAATTACCCGCCCCCTCCCCGACGCGGAGCCGCTGTTCCACGAGGACGCCAGAACTGGAGTATCTGCATTTATGAGATTAAATCTGGAGCAAAGAGCGAAAAGTATAATGACGTTAGGACAGCGGTATTATAAGATTCGAGTAATGGGAGTGATATCATTGAATCGTCTTGGATAGAAGTCCAGACACCGATGGTGTTCTCATTGTATGATCGAGGATCGTTCGTGGTAAGGGTCAAAAGTAGTGCAAAGAGGCGACAGACGACACTACAAATTCGATTACCTTCATCGGAACGCAATCTGCACTGTTCTCGGTCTTCCAACAACCGTACTCTCTTCTCTTCTTTCTCTTCTCATCGTGTGTAAACAATATTACATAATACCCTTAGCCTCATTAGAAAAGCGCTTGTTGAAACACATCCAGACACCTAGAGTCATATGGATGAGGGGTAATGATAGTGCGAGCAGACGTCAGTGCGCACAACGAATCGGAACGCAATCTGCACTGTGCGTACTCACGGTGCTGTTCTCGACCTCCCACCTACTCCTGTCTTCTGCTCTGACCCCTCTCTTCCCCTCCTGCCTCTCCTCCCTCTCTCGTCCACCTCCTCCTGCACTCCTCCTACTCCTCCCTTCCTCCTACTCCTCCTTCGACCCGCCTGTTCCACTATTCCAATGACCAGTGGACACGAGACTTTGGCCACTTACGCTACGTGACGTGGGCACAATCGGCAGAGATCAACGCAAATGAAATATAGTATTTTTCTTGTAGCCAACTATTCAACTGCATTAGCTATTACAATTAGCGTCAACAGAAACGCGCATGTTGAAACTTATTCAAACACCGAGAGGTAACTACTATTTACAAATCAGCAAACGTGTCAAATATTGTTTTCCTATCGAACTGTTGATTCATTGAAAATGAAGCTGACACGTTCGAGATTATAAAGAGAGTTGCGTATGTGTGAAAATTAGAAGAATTTGGATCGCAGATGATACAAATTCGATGGTCGTAATCGTAACTAAATCTGCACTATCGTGCTCTCTATTCTCCCTCCTCCTACTCCCCCTTTTCCACCCAAATCGCCGGCACTCTCGAGGAGGATCATGCGACCCCTGTTCCACTATTCCCCTCGCCCTTCTACTATTCCTCTCTTCCTGCGGGGGCACGAGACTGTGGCCACTTAAGCATCGTGACGCGAGGTCTAGTACAATCGCTGATGATCGCAGAAAGGACATACACTAATATTGGAGTTCCAGCGCGGATAATAGAGCTAGATACAATATTCAATCGTCTATCGAAAACGATGTTTCTCTATTCGTACGAAACGTGGACTGCCAAGACACATGTGTATTATTACAATGCCCTGTGATGTAAAAGGGTATAGAGTGGTTTGTCGTGTATGAACTACAAGGCGGCGATACATTATCTCACGACATTACAAGTAAGAGTAGATTGCGCTCTGAAATGTATCCGAATGGCGATGCAGTTCGGTAAGACCTTACCTAATTATCAGAAAGATACGCATGGAACTGCAGCTAATCGGAAAGGGCATTTTCTCTCAACTTTCAAGGCCCGTGACTGATACACGAAGATTATGCCAATTTTGCAGTGGACAAAGTTCTGCGACGTGAAGATGAAGGGAGGCGAGACTCACTGAACCTCTCCAATCAGGCTGAAAACGCCAGTCAACTGTTTCCGTTGGTATGAGTTTCAGACGTGACGATATATTAGTGGCGTTTTGTAATACCAATAATAGTGACCCTGTCAATGAGACAAGCGATGCCAAGTTTACTGCATTGACTCTGAGCCGAAGAGGATAAAGCCTTTCCAATAGAGATTGAGAGAGAATTAGCTCGTATGGAACGCGAACTTGGAAGCAAGAAGGTCTGCGACAGAAACTCCCAGTGAGTCCCAAGGGAGAGGAAAGGAACAGAGGGGAGCGAGCGCGTCGTTAAATTGGGCAAAAGGACGAGGAAGCGAGTGAACAGAGAGTGAGGGGGAGCATAAGAGTGCAAGGGCCGGTCAGCTGGTGTAGGGATGGGTCGCGGACCCTTCCTCCTCTCCCCTTCTCCCTCCTCCTCTTCCTCCTCCTCTCGCCCTCCTCCTCCCTCCTCTCGCCCTCCTCCTCCCTCCTCTCGCCCTCCTCCTCCCTCCTCCCCTCTGTCCTTCTCTCTCCCTCCCCTTCCCCTCCTCGTCTCCCCTGAGCCCCCAAAGAGTGCAAGTCCACGCGTCGTGTGACGAGCACGTGATCGTTCCGAGAATTGGAGGGATCAGCAGGGTGTAATTGATGGGAATCTATGCCCCTCCCCTGAGATTGCCTCTTCGAAATAGAAGTGGTCAATCTTTTCCCTTTATCTTTTCGAATTCTCTGCTATGGCTTAGCTGTTTCTCATGCTGGCAAAGGCATGTTTTGAAGCCGAGGGCTAGTAGGATATTTTTCAACGCGTGCTCCTCGCAAGGTTGAATTCCGAATGGTCTGCTTGTTTTCATAACACTTCCTAGCGTTAAATTTTTGCCCTGATGAGGGGCGCTTCGACGATAGGGCATATTTTCAGGCAGAGAGAGAGACCAGGCAATTGCTATGCGCACGTGGTCTCACTCGTGAGAGTGATTGCCTCTTGCGACGAGAGAAATGACCTCTGTCCTATTCCATGGGGGTCGAGGGGAGAAGAGGGAAGAAGAGGAGTGGCCGTCGAACGATAGTGCACCACTGCATGTGTGTGTGCATAGACTCGCGCTGCACTTTCTGGCAGAGATCGAGGAGATTAGGCAAGGGAATCTTCATTCCCAGGGGTCGTCGGAAAATTCGAGATACAGAAAGTGATTCTAAGTTTCAGACAGCCATGTTATTTTTATTGTAGTCTCTAAAAGCAATATCATTGTGGTCGATTGGATCAACAAAAACAGTCTGATGATCTTTCAGAAAATGCATTCCACTTGCTAGTGAATCGTACACCGTTAAGGCTTTCGGTTCGGTTGATCGAAATTCTCAAAGGTCGTAGAAATCTTCGCAGGGAATTCGAGATAAAAATTATTCTATCATACGTTTCATATATGACTGCAGTCCCAAAGAGCAATTTCGTAGAGGTATGCGATTTCAAAAATAAAAAAAACTTTGTTCTTTTATCAAAGACATTCCACTTGGTTGATCATTGGATATCGCTTATGCCTAATGGATCGATGTCATCGGAATTCGCATGGGTCGCCCGAATCTTCACTGGAAACTCGAGGTACAGAGAGCGATTCTATGTTTCAGACGGCCTTGAAAATTTGATTGAAGTGTCAAAAGCAATTTTAGCATGGCAACGTCTGCAATCAAAACAATCTGATGTTCTTTCAGAAAAGAGATTCCATTTAGTAGTGAACGTACAACGTTATGATCGGTGGGACCGAAATTCTCAAAAGTTGTTGGAATCATCGCAGGTAATTCGAGATAGATGGAGCGATTTCATAAGGCTTTGAACAGTTATCTGAAATCTCAAAAAGCAATTTCATAGCAACCGATTCTTTTTTGTTACAAAGCACTTTGATGTTCTTTTAGAAAAAAATTCCAATTAGTAACGAATCGACTACCGTGTATGCCTAATCAATCGGTATCGTTTGAATTCGTACGGGTCGTCCGAATCTTCACTGGAAAATCTACGTTTCAGACGGCTTGGAACTTTGGCTATAGTCTCAAAAAGCAATATCTCAGGGTCCTCCAGAAGGATACACAAAATGATTGATGTTCTTTTAGAAAGCATAATTCATTTGGAAGCGAATCTTATAAATTTTATTGCTTACGGATCGTTCTCATCGGAATTCGTGCGTGTCATCCGAATCTTCAATGGGAAGTCAAGATATAGAGAGCGAGTTTATGTTTCAGACGGAGCTGAATCTTTGATAATAGTCCCAAAGTGCAATATTTCCCTTTTTTGAGCTGAATCTTTGATAATAGTCCCAAAGTGCAATATTTCCGTTATAAAAACAGTTTGATGTTCTTGTATGATGGGCATTCTAGGTGGTAGCGAATCCTACGTATAACATCCAAGCGTTCGCGCTGTTTCAGTATTCACAGGATCTTGTAAGCTACTGCTCACATGATACCCATAGAGAATAAGTTCGTTGGGTTAAGCGGCCCGTTCGAAATGCATCCTCTCAGTTCAGAACGATGTTTCGCATGCCGACAGGCAGATCAGAGACAATACAGATGCCTTTAGGAACTCGAGCTTTTTGGATTGAGAAATGAATCCTCTCCGTTCAGAACGATGTTTCGCATGCCGACAGGCAGATCAGAGACAATACTTTTTTGGATGAAGTAATTCTAATGAAGGTTGATGAATCAAGCCAAGATTTGGTGAATTGGAGATAGCTCAAATACTAGACTGTCTGAAGCATATGGCATCGTCTCATTTCGATTTGCAAACACTCGAGGACTGAGTTCTAAGTTTCAGGCGATTTCGTAACATTGGAAGAATTATTCAAGAGCAATTCAGCAAGGACATAGACTTTGACCTCAACATTTTAAGGTATTAGCGGCGATCCAAACTCGTTTTCAATTGGACAAGGCACGAAGCTCCCATGACTATCTCTAACTACCCAGACTACGGCAGCAAACTTGTTTCAGTTACGAGAGAACAGCACGATCGGAATGCTAATTTAGATGCGTGTGGGTCGCCGATAAAATCCTTTCTTATGAACTTTTCTCTATCAAATGGTTCCGTTTCTCTCTCTATCTGGATAGGCGCGCAGTTCGAAACTGTCTTAGCGGCCACAACATTACAAGGTAGCTAACCCAGCGTGAGGCTCCACTCGTCCGTCGCTCCCTCCCTCCGTGTTCCAATGTTCCAGATCATAGGCGGACGTTCCTGGAATATTAAAAAATGATTATTTAATTTAGTTAATTAATCCGGCACATCCTAACTCTAATGACCTTAGGTTAGGGATTGTCAATACTCTAAATAATAAGCTTTCGTTTTTTTTCTGTATCTTTATGTTTTTATTATATTACAACGGCGACTTTAATATGCAAACCCTAACGCTGACACCTCAACTTTAACCGGTGAACACTTTTATAAAATCAACGTGTAACGCTCACCGTGCACGACGAAGCTCTCCGCGTGAGTACAAAGGGAGGCGAGGAGGAAGATAGGAAGTGCCAGGGACTTCCTCCCATGGCCAAGGGTCTCAGCGTGTTTCTCTTGCACTCTCCCCTGGGGCAGTGCTCTCTCGTGCCCTCCAGCGAAAGGGCAGGAAAAGTGCATGGCGGCTTGCAGGGGGAGGGGAGGCTGCTGTGACCAGTGGTCAAAGCGCGATAGGATGAATATAGGGGCCCGAGGAACCGGGGGTGACTGGGGTTCTGTTATATCTCGAGGCCTCTGGAGGAGGGCCAACTGCTGATCTTCTAATAGGAAATATCCAATAATTCATCATCTCTCACGTCCTGGGGCCTCTAGAAATTGGTGTTCTAGGTGTTAGAGAGTGTGTTGAGAGGAGAGAGCCGAGAAGGGTTAAGACATCTTTTCAGCTTCTTCCTATCTCTCTCTCCAGCCGATCCCGAGCTCTCCGGGGCGCATGAAAAATGGCCCAGGACCTGATAATATTTCACTCATTCCCCCCTTCGCTTTCACTTAACTTCTTGTGATAGGGGAATACCTTCATGCTCAGGTGCTTGACTTCCGGAGCTCATGAGGGTGGCCTAGCTCTTACCATGCAGGAAGTGTTGACCGGCTGGGAAGGGAACGAAGGAGGGGTAGAAAGGGGCGATGAGAGACCGCGCGGAGGGAGGAGGCTGCAGACGAGACGAGAGCAACTCTTTGTGGACGAGAGTAACTGGCGGGCCGCGTGGTCTGTGCTATTGTGGGTGTCCAGAGGAAGTTCGAATGCCTATCCATTGTCTCTATCCAGACAGGCGGTTAGAGAAGCGAGAACAGTAGATTTATATAACGAAAATGTAGTTTTTTTCTGCGAGGCAGGCTGGGCGTTCAGCTGCTGAATCAGGAGCGCCGTGAGCGGAATCCATTCTTTCTTGTCTGCTGCTTTGCTTAGGAACTTGGGTACAAATGCCTTGACTGTTCCAATAATACCCCCCTTTCCCCCTCGTTCTTTTGCAATCGAGCGCGCATTATCATCCTTGGACGAAAGGATTATCATGCGCGATTGCTCATTCATTGTCTGTTGCACTTCGCCTTTCCGGCTTTGCACCTTTGGACGCTCCAGCAGCTGATAAAAGTGCACTATGACGCCACATGGCTATGCTCAGCCGGCAATCTTTTGGGCAGCGAATTGTTTTATGAGACAAATGGATATATGAATATTGTGGGTGTTTCAGAAGCTCTATTGTGCGGCACCACAGAACTTTTAAAAAAACGTTTGCCCGTTAGCAGACAGTTCTCTTTTGTATCTTTCCAGAAGAAAAGGAATCTATGGTGAAATTTGGTATGCTAGTTGATCTTAGATTCCAACCGAAGCATGGAAAAAATCGCCATATTTTCCATATTAGTGCTGGGGGGGGGGGGGGGGGGGGGAAAGGAGAATTGGGGGGGTGAGGC
>JACMIG010001874.1:6150-16298 GCA_014805385.1 Levipalatum texanum | reverse complement strand
CGGGATGCCGCCGCTCCCCCTCGGCTCACGATACACACTTGTACTTTTTCCGAAAGTTTTTAATTTCCCCCCTCTTATATGTAATCGCTCGTTCCCGACAATCTCATTCCAACTGATCGTAGATAGACACAATCAACACGAATCTAGTGATGAATGGGTCCTCGTTCTCAAACGAGGCAGACAGGATGATGAACGACGGCACTGTGGAACTCCTCTAGATAAATGGATCGTTTCCGTCCTCCCTTCCATCAGTGGACGAGTATCTCGAAGGGGAAGAGAGGTCACAGCTCATCCCCCCGTATCTTCTTCCCCTCTCCCTCATAACTCGTCGCCATTGTCTATTTCGGGGGGAAAGCCAAACCCGATCCCCCCTTCCTCCCCATCGTTTGACGCATTCGAGAATGTAAGCGTACAGCCCCCGACCCATTTGCACAGTTGCCTCCTTGACTCGGAAACGTTCGCTTCCCCTCCTTTGGCCGCCCTGCGTCTCTCCTTCTTCCCACTCTCTCTCCCTTGCCAGCACCCTCGAAGTAGACTCCGCCATCTGGTAGATCAGACTCCCCTCCCCCCGTGGACGAGCAACGTTTTCCCTCCCCTATCCAATACTTCGATTCGTATCCGATCGAGGGCGACTTCTACGATGGTTCGTCCTTTTGCGAGAGTCAGTTGCACTTCTTCCTTTGTTCTGGCTTCCCTTGGCTTGGTTCAGTTTATCAAATGCTGCAAAGCAAACCGCTGCTCGTAGCACCGGGGATCCATTTTGTTTCGCACATTGACGGCAGATACGTTGGCTAGACATTCTTCAAGCTAAAAAAAGTTGACAAATTAAGCAAATAGTTTCATTCCGCGCATTCATTTGTTTTGTGCGATAATCTGATTCAGATCAAAAACGATTTGGTGAAAAGTCTTCGACACCTTCAAGTGAATCACAAAATCGTGAAGATACATATCCATCTACGACCGCTAAAAAGTCGGAAGACGAATCTAGCCGTAAAAGATCACAGGAAACGAGAGACGCAGACGTGTTAAGAATGTAATTGGCAAAGCTAAAGAGTTTTATCGATGATTCTTGTTTTGTTATTATTTGCATTATCGCATCAACGCGCCAGTCAAGTATGATATCATAGTTGGTATAAGGTAGGAGGCAAAGTCCGTCTGCCTGGGACGTCTTTTGTTGGTGTTCCTCCCGGTATGGGATTCCTCAGGGTGTGTTTGCATTGCTTGTCATACCGACCGTACTCGTCACCCGCACGTGTGTATTCCATTGTGATCCATTTATATCCCGTCAGGAACAGGGCCACCTTCATAGAGAACGAGCCAGTTTGTTTGGGCAGGAATAATCGAGCAGAAGCGCAGTCCTAGCAAACACTCCCACTCTCATCCCCCAGTGGCCCATCCTCACCATTTTACTCACTGCTGATGCCCTCGTAGATTTCGATGGATGAAGCTGAAACATCTTTCTTTTCCCGATTCAATTCTTCCATCAAACAATTCCTAATGGTAATGGATTTACCATGAACGCATAACAGCAAAATTCTAGTGTATTATTCCAATTAGTAAAATCATTCTTGTGATATTTTCGAGCGTAATCAATTTTACTCTTTGCAGATGGCATGTGGCGGGGACGGGACGAGATACGCCGTCGACCCCTACGCCGACAAGGTATGACATTTGCTCCTAAATGCTGGACCACTGAAAACACTCATCGAAATGAGTAGCCTCATTCACAGAATAGGGGCGGATATTGTTGCCATTGTGAAAAGATGCATCCACCAAGCATCGTCCACAATCCTTAATGTCTATAGTAGTTCCCTCTAGCACGTGGCCATTGAAATGAAAGGCGAAATGGCCCTGGGACATCAAAAGCGTCGTGGTGGAAATGGGCCCTGCGACTCCCTGACGTCGAATGCACAACGAGCATCGACTGCTCACTGAACAGCAGTTCTTCCTCCTCTCACTATGCTCGGGCTAATTCGATCTATCTGGTAGAAGAGACTTACGGGTTCAGTGATTTGTGTGATCGAAGTCTGCTGTACAACTGGCGTCGTTACTACAACGACAATTGCAATCGAGATCATTGGTGGTTTGGTCTGCAAAACTTGAAGAAGGCGCCGCGTTCTCCTTCAGTTTACCACGTGTTCTGTGAAGTAGGAACAGTTTGTGTTATCGGGTGTTTGCGTTGCTTTGTTGCATACGCATAAATCGTATTTTAGTATAGCATCAATTCTCTTCTCTATGAGCCGACAATTTAAAAGTGGTCGATAGCCTTTGAGGTCTAGAAGACGTCCCGTGCCTACTCGCTTTCTGATATCTGGCCTAAGTGCAGTAGAAGTTCTCCGTATCCGCCAGCATCCTCATTGCTGAATAACAGCGCAATGTCGTTAGACTCATGGCAGCATGATTGCCAATCCCCTCGGGGCAACGTTGCTATTCCAATCCTTTCGAGGAGGACTCTTCCCTGTTGTTGGAGTGCAGTGAGAGGGTCCTCTGCCTCTTCCCCTCCCTTCTCCCTCGTAGAGGGGACGAGTTGTTCCAGAGGCGAGGAGGGGGCACGTCACATTTGGTGAGAGGAGGGAGGGGAGGGGAGGCGAGGGAAGGCCTCCACAGCGACGTCGTCCCTCAGAGGGGGCGGGGCCAGTCTCCCCCCTCGGCTGTTCTGCCCTGACGTCACCCCCGCGTAGAGGCCCCTCCCCCTCCAACTCTTCGTTGGAGTCCTCGGCCTTTGCTGCGACTGGGAGTGTTCTTGATTTCGAATGGGCATAGACGGCCGACGGCGTAGTCTCCGAAGGACAGCGGCGACCATGGAAGAGTCGCCCACCACTAAAGAGGTCTGCATTTATCCCTTTTCCTGGATCCTAGTGTTCGGATGAAAATTGAGCCAGTTACAATCTCTGCCAGTGCTGTCAATTGTCTCGCCGTGTTTCAAATAGTAACTTACGCTTGTTTTCACTGCGCCTTCTCCATTCTTATTTGGTCCGAGCAGGTGCTCCCTCTGATCGGGACTGGCCACAGATTATTTGTTCCGTTTCCTGCGTTCTTGTCCATCTCATTATGCGATATTGCGCTACATGCTGTCGGATGGGGGGGGGGGCATATTGGTTGGGGGCGAATTGAATGTGATTCAACAGTTCCAGTGATTCAACGCTCCACGGGGTCGTGCGAGTGCGTCACTTCTCTATTCGATTCTATCAACAAGTAGTTAGAAGATCACGTAAATGCCATACCAAATTGAAAATCCTCTGCAGACTAAAAGTTTGATAAATGAATGTCATCCTTTGCAGATGGGTGTTCTCTCGGAGATCGACCTCGGGGCGTTGTCCCTCGCCGGCAGAGGAGCTCCCGCCGCCTCCCCATCCAACTTTGAACTACTCAACGTACTCGGACAGGTTTATTTATTACCATCTACACCGTTTTCATTAGGGGTTTCGCAAGATGATAGTACCCAGAATATAAATAGGTGTATATGCATCATTTACAGGGTTCGTTCGGGAAAGTGTTCCTCGTGCGTAAGAAGGACGGCCGCGACCTCGGTGCCTACTATGCCATGAAGGTTGGTCTCGACCCCTCTCCAACCCCCTCCTCCTCCTCATTTGCCCATACACGAGGGCCTCTTTATTACTGGAAGCATTCCTAGAAGAGAGGGAGGGATGTCTTCGTGCAGGCCCTCGTCTGTATCCGGAAGTGGGAGGGGAGAAGGGGGAAACTGTCCCTTCCCCGTACATCTCCCCATCTTTTATTTAGTCATGGACAGGGGAATTTGACCGTGTCTCTCGTCTAATGGACGGTATTCCTCCCTCGTGAGGGGTTCTCCTCTTACTTATCCACTCGCCTTCCCCTCTGAGAGTCATGGTCACGCTTCATAAACTGCACTGCCGTCCCCACTTCTTTCCCTCTCCGATTGCCCGTGGGGGTGACGTCGCTTCCTTCCCCTGCAGGGAGGGAGGCAAGGAATCACGTCCCAATGGAAGGCACACTTAGAACCCGACGAGAGAGGCCTTAATTCATTCTATCCAGAGACCGAAAAGGGAGCGTGATCTATCCCGGGACACGGAGGAGGAAGGGATGAAGGGGGGGACAGTCCACCCTGTTGATGCCCCCCTCTGGAGGGGGAGGGGCGGGTGCAGTGGCCACTGCCTCGATCACCCTTGCACTCATCTCGGAGTGAACGCCGTCGCTCTGAATACTCGATGCTGTTTTCCCCCTCGGCACCATTCATCCATGGCGAAAAGTGCGCTCTTTTCGAGTCCATTTCCTCTGCTTCTGCCGTGAAGCAGATTATTATGGGGGCACTCTCCCAGTCACTCACTCATGGAATTGTAGTGCTAGTTTTTGTGTCGTAGGGGGCTGGGACCCTGCCGTGTCCATGGAGAAGACTCCCCTCCCACGAGACTCCCCTCCAACAATGGAAGGATGAGTGCACCAGAGGAAGGGCTCAAATGAGGGACCCTTTCTCTCATTTCAAGCTTCTCCGCTCGTTGCGGATGATGGAATCTTTGCAAGAACGACGTCTCGTGATACTGCAAACAGAGCAAAGGCCAATTGTAGTGCCAATATTGCGTTTCCATGCAGGGTTTGACAGCCTCCTCCTCCCCCTGTCCAAATGGGAAGGATCAAAGGCGAGGGCGGGAATAGAGTTGACTACGTCAGAATGGGAAGAAGGAAACGAGGCCACCCCCACGAGGGGCAGGGTCAATGCACCTGTCGAGATGGAAAGGCTGGGATCGGAAAGATTCGGAGAAAGGGCTTGGTGTGGAGTGATGGAATGAGTGGGGGGTATTTACAGGTGATAGTTCAACTACCACCATGGCGCAGTTGTGAAAACATCATGAATTCAAATGTGTCTTTGCAGGTGCTAAAGAAGGCAACGCTGAAGGTTCGCGATCGGCAGCGAACGAGAGGGGAAAGGAACATCCTCGCGACCCTCTCCCATCCCTTCATTGTCAAACTTCACTATGGTATGGACTACAGGGGAGGACGAGGGCACGATGCACCCGACATTTCCGCTCGCTCGGCCCCCCAATTTTGCTTTGCGTAGCCAGCCCTCGGATGCAAGCATGTATTATTCATTCGAAAGGGGAGACCCTGTGATCTGGAAGGTGAAAATAAGGGGCAGCTCACCCTTGGTCGTTCTCTCCCACGCATTGCCATTCGTTTTGGATTGGCGTCAGGGCGGGGCCGCCCCTCGTCACTTCCACCCATTTGTACCCGGGAAGGACAATCAACAGCTACCATGGCCAATGGAACACTCGATAGAGTGGACGTTGTTTTGGAGGAAGGAAGCTCTTCGTGGCTATTCCTCGTCACGGATTCTAATGTATTCTGATGATGAGGATTGAATAGACGTCCACCCCCACCTCCCTCCCCCTTTAGAAGCCCCGCTCATAGCCACCACCCCCGAACGACGCCGAATCCCTAATCCAATCGACATTCTCGTTTTAGACGGGGGGAGGCAAAGGTTGCAACCATTACTGACTGCTCTCAGAGGATGTACAATGACGTCATCGTTGCAGCATTCCAAACGGAGGGAAAGCTTTATCTCATCCTCGACTTCCTTCGAGGGGGAGACCTCTTCACTCGACTCACCAAGGAGGTATCGAAGGAGGAATCGAAGGATGACAGTCACCCTCCCTCTTCAGGTCATGTTCACAGAGGACGACGTCAAGTTCTACCTCGCCGAGCTGACACTTGCCCTCGAGCACCTCCACTCACTCGGAATCGTGTACAGAGACCTCAAGCCAGAAAAGTCAGCCATTCAGACAGTTGGGAACTAGTGAGATGAGGCCACCTATACTTCTTACATCAAACAAAAAGTTGTCTGGCTTGTGGACTGGAAGAAAATGTTAATTTCAGTATCCTCCTCGACTCGGACGGGCACATAAAACTGACCGATTTCGGGCTCTCGAAGGAGTCTTTGGATGGAGGGAACACGTACTCATTCTGTGGTGAGTGAAGGAGAGGGGGAAGGGCAGAGGAAGAGGGGCTGCCTTGTAGGTACCGTGGAGTACATGGCCCCCGAGGTCGTCAACAGGAAGGGCCACTCAACTGCCGCCGACTTCTGGTCACTCGGAGTACTCATGGTGAGGGACGAGGAGAAGACAACGAAGGAAGGGCTCAATTGCAGTTCGAAATGCTCACTGGCCATCTTCCCTTCCAAGGATCAGATAGGAAAGAGACCATGAGCATGATACTCAAGTACGCCATCTCTATCTTCAATGCATTCTAATCTTGCTACAGGTCGAAGCTATCGATGCCCCCCTTCCTCTCGGCCCCTGCCCAGGCCCTCCTCCGAGTACTCTTCAAGCGAAACGCTCAGAATCGTCTGGGGTGAGTCGGTATTTCCATGGGGGTTCTATTCTCCTCTCTTCAGATACGGTGCCGACGGTTCGAATCAGCTGAAAAGTCACGTCTTTTTCGCTTCCATTGATTGGGTCAAATTACTCGCCAAGGTTTGTTCGATGCCTTTTCGTCGGTATGCAACTGTATACTGCAGCAAGTGCCTCCTCCATTCCAACCAGGCATCTCTTCCGTTGACGCTACCATCCATTTCGATCCCGAATTTACGAGGAAGACACCCAAAGGTGAGTAGACGAAGGAAATATAATATCCGGATGGAACAGGGAGGATAACCAGAGACGCTTTCCTTTATAGATTCCCCTGCCCTCCCTCCCTCTGCCGCTGCTCACGAACTCTTCCGCGGATTCTCCTTCGTATCTCCCACCATGCGAAACGATCAGGTGAGGGCCGTTCATTTTCGCTATCATTTACAATTAGAGAATTCTCTTTTCAAAGGGTATATTTTGCAGGGTACTCGCGAGATCCCAGGGGCGAAGAAGCATTCCTTCTTCGATGACTACGAAATGCACGAGATCATCGGCCAAGGAGTGTATTCGAAGGTGCGGCGGTGCATCCATCGACAGTCGAGGGAGGAGTACGCAGTCAAGGTGGGAGAGAATCCAGTGGCCATCCGAACAAGTGTCCCTCTTGCAGATGGTGTCCAAGTGCGCGGACGTGGATGCAGGGGAGGAGGTGGACATTCTCCGTCGCCACTCCCATTTATGCCCCCACATCGTCTCCCTCGTCGATGTCTACGAAGACGCCCGCACCGTGTACATTGTGGAGGAGTACTGCAGGGGAGGAGAGGTTAGAGACTGCCAAACATTCTTTTGAATTGTGATGTTTGTGAATGATTGATAAGTCGTCCCTTCTGCAGGTTCTTGATCGTATCTTGGACAAGAAGGCGTTGTCGGAGAAGGAAGCTGCCGATCACATGGCTGTTCTCGCAGGGACTCTTTACTATCTTCACTCCAACCAGGTCCTTTCTCTATTCCCAGATCTAGATCGACACTTTCTCTTTGTAGGTCGTCCATCGTGATCTGAAGCCCTCGAACATCATGTACTCCTCTGTGGGCGGTGGCTCCGAGTCCATCCGACTCGTCGACTTTGGATTCGCCAAGCAGAGTCGAGCAGAGAACGGAATGCTCATGACTCCATGCTACACTGCTCAATATGTCAGTATTATTTTTAATCGTTTATATGTTGTATATAGCGACTGCCAGAGCTTAAATGTTGCCTTTGAAGGTGGCCCCCGAAGTGCTCCTTCGACAAGGTTACGATCGATCGTGCGACGTGTGGTCGCTGGGAGTAATCCTGTATGCAATGCTGTCGGGACGAGCGCCATTCGCTACATCTGGTAGGCATGTTTATTCACGTACTACACATTTGCCAACTCCTTGTTATGACGACGCATAAAAGTGGACATTTGTAGAAGACGACGAGGAGTCGAAGCTGGCGGAGAAACTGCAGAAGGGAGATCTGTGCATGGAGGGAGCCAATTGGGATATCATCAGCAAAAATGCAAAGGTGCCCAGTTGTCTAGTCCAGTGTGGTATCTTCCCCCCTCCCAGGACCTCGTCCGTCGGATGCTGCACATCGACCCTGCCAAGAGGCCGACAGCACGGCAGATCGAGTGCCACCAGTGGATTATGGAGAGAAGGGCCCTTCCCGAGGCCATCATCGTCCCTTCCATCGTCCCTTCCCCCACTGTCAAGAAGCAGATCGAGGACACGTACAAGTGAGTCCATTCAAGTAGAGGGATGCAATGAGTTCTATTCCAGGGCTGCGACCTCGATCCCCAAGTGTGCCCCTCTCCGATCGGTGACTTCCTCTGCCTTGGCCCAGAGACGGAAGGCCGCCATTGGCATCGCCACTGGCCCTCCTCCTATCCGTATTTGAGACGCCCTAATCGTCCCCTCCCTTCTTCCCCACCTCTGCCATCCCGCCCCACTGCCAACCAATTCTCGCTGGACGTGTACATAATACCATGCAAGCCCTAATCCTCTCTTGTAATATCAACTCTGTATACAGCATGAACCAAAGAATCGTTTTATCCTCGTGCACTTAGCTAGCTAGGCAATCAATTGACAGTTTTATCGGTATCATTCCAGTTGTCATACCCATTCACTTGTAACCATGCAATCCCATCGTTTCCTGTCCTGTGCAATTTCATTTCCGAGTTCATTCCTTTTTTGTTCGTTTGTCTCACTTTCCTCGGGCCTTTCCAAACATTTTCCTGTTCTCCAAATGGTCTTTTCCATTCTGGATACTTCCTCACATCACGCTGTAATACATTGTGATACCTTGACATGCACAGTCTTGTATAGAGATGTTTTAGAGTATTTTCTAATTAAATCGTTTTGATAAATAATTCCTATTGATTCTTATTGCATCTTTACGGAGACACATGTTTTCATCTCGATCGACCGGGGGCCACGATTAATCGATGGCATAAGCGAAGAAGCCTCCGAATATGCCATTCCATTCTTCTTCCCCTCTAGGAAGTAAGAGTTTGAAAAAGCAAGAGGAAGAAATGCGGTCACCTCGTTGACGCGGCATACGGTAGAGTCAATATGCGATTCGCCCACGACGCCTATAACAAATCGCTAAACATCGAGAAATTCCGATCGCAAATTAACTCTACCGTATACCTACCAATTCGAACTTCGAATTACGAAGAAAGCTTTTTTTTCTGAAAAAGAATAATTATTTAAGCTTTTTTTTCAATGTTTGGATTGGATGTCGTCTTTACGATTTTGTTGCGACTCTATCTAGCCAGCAGTGCATCTTCATCCGCTGATTAGGCATCCTCCAAACGCGCTAACCAATGTGCGATTGCTCCGACCCGGGAGGGTTGCGACAAGTAAACTATATCCAATTGTTCTCCATTTTAAGGCAGATGCCGGGCCGACTGCGACGTTTAACAGTTTACGAAACTCCACAACGATTTTATCTCGTGGGCTGCGATGCCTCCGGGGCGAAGTACAACGTCCTCAAGATCGACCGCATCGACAGCAAAGTACAGTCCTCGTCTCATAAACAATTTTATACATATTTTTTACATTGGCCGGTTAAGGCATTGCTGACTGGAGAACCAGAACATGACTATACGAAGGCCGAGATCATGGAACTCCTTTCCACCATCAACGAAGGAAATTCGAGTGAGTTCCAAAACGTTATCCTAGGTCATTAGGAAAATGAATTGCGGATATCAAATTAGTTTTTCTTGAGAATTCATAAACTCCACTCGTTTGGAATATCAACGCATATAATTTCACTGCTCGGATCATACCTATCGGAAAGAACGCAAAGTGTTTTAGTTGATGGATCACTCTCAAAATCAATGCCAATAGTTTCCGGAGTTCCTCAAGGCTCAAGTATAGGCCCTCTTTTGTTTATACTTTATATAACTGATATAGGGAAAATCATCCCCCCTAATATCAAATACGGACTCTTCGCAGATGATCTTAAACTTTTTGCGGAAGTGCCACAACATTCTGACGAATTACAAAAAACGTTGAATGAGATCTCAAACTGGGCAACTAACTGGAATCTCACTATCTCAGAATCAAAGTGTGCCGTAGAACATTTCGGCAACCTAATAAGTAGAGCAAATTACACCATAAACGGTGCTGTTCTCAAACCAGTAAATTGTTTCAAAGACCTAGGAATTCATATGTCCAATAACCTAAACTGTGGACCACACGTTCTTCTTATTGCAAAAAGGGCAAGATCAATGATGAACGTTTTTCTAAAATGCTTTCGCAACAAAGACCTATCCATACTCTCTAAAGCATTCACAGTCTACGTTCGAC
>JACMIG010001873.1:0-17674 GCA_014805385.1 Levipalatum texanum | reverse complement strand
GTCGGCGACATCCACGGGAGACCATCCGACGAACGAGAGAATCCGATTACACCCATACGAAAACAGTTCGTCGTATTTTGATTGGCAGTTGTCTCATTCTGTATCATGGTTCTAAAATCGACTTTTCAAAGATGCCGAAGAATTGGAGCTGTGTTGTTTTTCGGTGCTTTTAATCATTTCAGACTCAATATTTCGCAACAGGAATATATGTCCGGAATTTTTTCAGTTCATTTTCACCGATTTTAGACCATGATATGACGTCCCATGAACGTTACTGATGACCTCATATTTTTAGGATAGGAATATGTTGAGGGTGCCAAGAAAAGAAAAAAAAATTTGGACCCGATGTCTAGGTTGTGTTCCTAGCCCGTTAGCATTGAAAAAACCTATGAAATTCATATAAATTGATGTTTCATATTAATACGGCAAGTGGATATCTGTCTAATTATGATATTTTTGATCATCTCTACATGATTGTTCATTTAAAATCAAAAACCCGATGCCTTTTTCCATATGTTCGAGAAAACCCACTTTGAACTTTTTTCATATAACTCCCAACACAACTCAAACAATAACCCGCAGACCTCCACCCAAGAGCGCAATTTAGAGAGAGGATCACTGGTGACATAACATTTTTAAATCTCCCGAATTGGTCAAAAGGTTGCAGAGTTATGGACAAAAACGTCCGCCGGAAGCATCTCGGAAGAGCGAAATTTGAAGGAACGTAGTTCTGATACCCGTAATCGACGAAACCCAAAATATAGTGTTTTCAACTTTTCGACATGTAGACTACTTATGTACAAAATATAAATCCCAGCGGAGCCTAGAATACCCTTGTTCGCCGACTGGTCGATCCTTACGCGGACAGACTCATATTGATAAAATGAAAGCAGAAATATGCGAAATCTCTTCAGTAATGTTGAAAGTACAACATTCTGTTCTACATACCTTTTCTAGACAAAAAAGCCATGTCACTCACTGCAGTTCCTCATCGACAAAAGTTGCGTCCGCTTCTTCGGCAAGTTCATGGCGATCGCACCACTCGACAACATGAACTACGTCGACGATTGGTTCGGTGCCATGAACCACTCTGCTTGCTACGAGGTGGGAGTATAAAATCGATAATCGAATACCATTTTGAGGAATTCGAGCTGCTCATATCATTCGGCTTCGCAAAGCTCTTCCTGCGATGGATTGCATTGCTGGTTGAAAAAATTCCTACCCAGCTATGTAACTCGAATGCGCCGACCAAAGCCAGGAAGAACATCGAGGAAATCGTCGCCAAGCTCCTCCCGCACCCCGAACTCTCCATTAAGATCCAATGAGAATTAACGAAGATGTAATATGACGAAAATACTTGTTCAGAGCACATCAACACTGACCGAAAAATGAAAAGCAGTTACTTTCGGGCACGGAAGCTCGGGCTCAATGTTCCCGCATTCCTGCGCTATTAATGTAAATTTATTATAATCATGTAGTAATGTAAAGTCATTTCATTCGGAGCGTTCTGATTTTTAAAGTTATTTTCGGCCGATTTTAGGTCCTGTAACATGTTAATTCTTGCTCAACGAAGTCAGCCCATTGAGATTTTTATTCGAACTATGAACATAGTCATGAAGTGAACGTGTACATGATTCTAATGCAGAGCAGCTCATGAAATTTTCTCTTTTCTTTAGTGAATTATCCCAACGAATTGCATAATGGTTCTTGGTTCGCAGAAGCTTGGGTAATTTTCCATCGTTTCTGAATGATTAGTTATGTGAAATCCCTAATATTCGGTTCTCGCCATTTCTATTTTTGATTAACGTCTCTTGCGCATAAAGTTCGTGAAACACAGCGCCTTCGAAACGACGATGACAATAGAAATGACGCTCCCGACTCCTACACCAAATCCAATGACATGAGCAATACTAATAGTTCCTGTCATTGAAGTCAGGAGAGTCAATCTGAAACTTTGGATGATTGATTGAAATTCAAAAAATCCATCTGCACAAATCATGGGACAGGTTTCCGAAACATTCACTGATCCGCTTCCATTTTCAATTAGTTGCTATATCAGAAATAAGAATAAATGAATTGCGAGTCTAGGAACCTTGTCAACCTCAAGGTCAGCGATAAAGAATCCATTTAAGCATTCAGAATCCAACCTAAAATGTTCTAAATTAACATATTTGATTTTTTAACGGTTAATTATTGGGTCGCACCACAGAACTTGTAAATGGTTCCGCGCACAAAGTCGTTAGCGGTTCCTACCTGCGAAGTGAAAAATTGAAACGCATCGAATTCGCTTGGGCTCGCCTCTATAAACCGTGCCCAAGCGAACTCGATGCGCTCTAATTGTTTAGTTCACAGGTAGGAACCGCTAACGACAGTGTGAGCGTGGAACGATTTACAAGTTCTGTGGTGCCAACTAATAGTGCGACTCACGTGATGTTGTTGCGGCAATAGACGTGACACGAGTCACACGATCCTGATACTTGAACAACACCATTCTCCAACTCCTGACAATGAGTGTTGATGATAACTGTTCCATTGTCTCCAAGAAAGCTGCGGTGTCTAATCCCGATTACGCCCCCTCCTCTCGATATCCACTCTCTTGAGATTTTCTGGCTCATTGGCAGTTCTCCTCGAGACTCTCCTTCCATCGGAACGAGAGGTCAAAAACAGCTCCGGCCCAGCTGCTCAGTGGCAGACGAGAAGAACAACTGGCTGGCAGGAGGGCAAGCGGAAGCTTCCAGAGATGCTGCCCAACATTCTTTCCTGCAAAGGCATATCAACATAGCAAAGAAACACGATTAGGTTGCAACAACGATACCTTGAAAACTTCACAGTGTAGCATGCTATTTGCTGCCCTGCCCTCTCGTTAGGACGATAGTGCTGCAACAGAAACACTATGTCCTCTTCCTAGACCCTGATCTGTGTTTTTACATGCTTTCAGTAAATGCCATCAGACTGTAGGCACTCAAACGTAGTCGTTGCTACCCTCAGCTCGAGTCGAGGAACCGAACACGGGGGCAGTCACAATTTGTTCAGGTGGCCTCGTCCCTCGAACTCCTCCCGTCCCACGCTCTCCCACCTCCGTAGATCCCGAGTTGCATCCCTCCATCACGAACCAACTCTGTATATAAGACCGGCAATTCCGATCATGATCATCCTGTCTCAGTTATGAGATTTCCCTTCAACCACGTATTCATTGCAGAATGTTCTCGTCCGTCTCCATTCTCCTTCTGGGCCTCGCCGTCTTCTCCACGGCACAGCGCTTCGGTGCCTCGTCCCCCCCTCCGCCCTCGTTCGTCTCCAGTGGAATCAACGTCTTCCTCCCCCACGGAGCATCCGCCAAGCCCATTCGATTCGGCGGCGCCTCCAGCCCTTCTCCGATCGGACGATTCTCTGGACTGCTCAACAACAACTTCGGCGTCTCCAGGGCTGCTCGTCAGGCATTCTCTCAGCCGCCCAGGGCTGTGAGCGGTAATCCTGTCGGATTCTCAAACGGGCCCATCTTCGGAACTACCCCTGCTCCCTTCAACCCATCCAATGGCCCGGTTTTCCGATCCTCCATCCCTCCTTTCAACCCTTTCACCAATGGCCCTAACTTCGGAACCTCTCGCCCTCCCTTCAACCCCTTCACTAACGGACCGATTTTCGGATCCTCCATCCCTCCATTCAACCCTTTCACCAATGGTCCTAACTTCGGAACCTCTCGCCCTCCCTTCAACCCCTTCACTAACGGACCGATTTTCGGATCCTCCATCCCTCCATTCAACCCTTTCACCAATGGTCCTAACTTCGGAACCTCTCGCCCTCCCTTCAACCCCTTCACTAACGGACCGATTTTCGGATCCTCCATCCCTCCATTCAACCCTTTCACCAATGGTCCTAACTTCGGAACCTCTCGCCCTCCCTTCAACCCCTTCACTAATGGACCGACTTTGGGATCCTCCATCCCTCCATTCAACCCCTTCTTCACCACAGCCCGTCCTTCGGTTGTGGTCGGCGGAGCGTCGACGAGGCTTCCTGCCCGAGGATAGGCGGACACATTCACCATTGTTGTTGCCTGGAGACTCGCTCGAAAGCGGTAAATATATTGTAGCTTACATGTTCGACTCAGATCACAGAATTACACAATTTGGAAGTAGCGAAACAACAAGGTACAATAGATCACAGGGAAGAGCTCAGATAGAATTGGCGATTTCGATGAACTGCTCGCAGTCGATGTGCTCGTCCTGGTCGATCCTCATGGCGCGGAGGCCACGAATAACGCGGTCCTCGTTCTCTGTATTCATCAAGTTTACAACAGTGCCTAATTCTGCACCCATTTCGGAAAAGGGCAAAACATAGCTGAACAAAGAAATGGATTGTTGACGTTCTCTCGAGCCTGTCTGCACATTCGGGGAAAAGTTTGCGAGTGCAGAGAATATGACACACCGACGATATCCAGCAGCAGCTGCCTGAGCGTCCCGTAGTCGATGAATCCCATGCCAGCCTCGTCCGACATCTGGAAGATCTCCTCCAGCTCGGAGGCGTCCTTCCTGTAGTGAGAAACTTGAAGTATCTGACATCCTTAAAACTCACCTCACGGCCAGACGCTCCATGAGTCCGAGGAACTCCTCCGATGTGACCTAAAACAACATGTGCATTTCATCCGTGTATTTTCGAAGTTGACTGAATAATGTTAGCAGATAATGTCAGGAAAAGTGAGCAACCTTCCCGTCCTCATTCCCATCCAACTCTGCCATCTTCTCGTCGACATTCCCTCCTTCGTGGCCGAGACTCGCGAGCAGATGGGCCAGCTCGTCCTTGTTGATTGAACCACTCCCGTCCTAACAGCAATCCAGTCACTCTTTCATCCACACCACTCACCCGGTCGATCTTGTTGAACTGCTTGCGGTATTCGTCGATGAGTCCTTGGGGAAGCGGCATGGCTCGACGAGTGCCAGGGAGGGAGACTAAAGCCAGAGAGAGAGCAGCATTTTGAGTCACTGCAGCCATGGTGATCTTCGAGTACTTTCTCCGTTGGCCCTGGTAACCTTTCCTCTCCCCTCGCAATGTGGCTATTCTTGTAGTAGGAAGTGAGTCATTCAGGTGGTTCAATGAACGATGGATTCTCTGAAAAGGAGAAGAGTGGCCACGATCCACCCTATTTTACGAAGAAATTTCCAGTGCGACATGTAAAATGGCACGTTGCAATGTAGTCGATAATAAGACGTTTTATTTATATTTTAGAAGTATGCTCATTATCAAATATTGCATTTGCTTCATAAAGGAATTTGATGAAAGTGCTAGCACGGAAGGTTTCGCGAAACTATCCTAGGTGATTGTGCCCATAACGCGGCGAAATGTAGTTACATCCTCCAAACACGGCCAACTGTGCAATCGAAGAAAATGGATGCCGTTATTTCGTTTCACATCACCAATGCGATGTTTCGCGGAACACTGTCTCCTCAAAGGAAGATAAGGCTCGAGAGTATTTCATATTATATCAGCTTCCTGAATGCAAGTATTAGCTTTGACATATCGAACCAGTGCCTGATCACTGAACCTCGTCGAACAGCACAAATGTTTGCTCTATTCCAAGGATGAGACCGCACATTGAGGAGAAAATTCTTTCCCCTGTCTCCTACGACGACAAGGGAAATCCTTTTTGATGGAATAAGAACTGCTTGAAGAAATATCAATATGAACGCGATTTGAATCGGCTACGATAGTACTAATGATTTCCATTCTGTGCGGTTACAATCCTAATCATTGGTCATATGAAACAACCTTCAATCAAAAGACCACATGCCTTGTTGTGGATGGGTGTAATCGGATTCTTCAATTCGCCGCTCGCTCTCCGTTGGATGTAGTCGAATGGGAGTGATTTCTCCCGAGTGATGGCATCTCCCTACAATCATCCAGACAGTGCTTTGGTGCTGAACTGTGCTCACAAAACGTATTCTTATATCACAGATTCACCAAGTGGGTGGCTAGAAACCATAAAAACAGATAAAAACTTTGTAAAAGAACAAAACAATTGAAATTTCCTCTAGTTATTTGCGATAACAAGAAGAGAATTTTCCAGACACCTCTTTATAATTTCTAGATTCTGGTTATCTGCAGATAAATAAATATGGCGCTGAATATGTTAAGTTATCAAGGGTCTTTCCCGATCGATTTGTCAGAATTCCTTTCCTGCACGAAAATGTTTGTTTGAATTGGAATGTTGGTTCCCTGAACATCCTAACTTATGAGGCACGGGATTATACATAAGTACGCAAATTTGTGTTTCCAAACTGCCATTTATCACCGAAAAATAATACAACAATTAGTGTAGAAAATAATAACTGTAGCCCGTAACTGTAACTGTAACAACTTAAGACTGTAACAATAACTGTAACAATTTCAGACAACTTAGAATGTAGTGGTTGATCGAATGAGACAACTGCCAATCAAAATACGACGAACTGTTTTCGTATGGGTGTAATCGGATTCTCTCGTTCGTCGGATGGTCTCCCGTGGATGTCGCCGACAGAGGATGAACTCCCTCCTGAATGACGACGACTCTCTCCAGCTATGTCACTTCAGAGAAATGCTTGATAGATGCATTATTGCACTGATAAAAAATAAACAGTTTCAGTTGAGGGAGCAGAATGAAGCAATCATCTCAATATGTGTACTCGTGCAAACCAAAATTAAATGGGTCAAAAACGTCATTAGACGTCTTTTTATGACCATGCAGACATTCCTTAGTCGATTTCACGATACTTTATTTTTGCACATTTTGGACCATGATACGGGTATCATGGATTTAAAAATGTTCATGAGGTCCCCCCTTACCTACAAAAAGTCAAAAAATATTTTCTCGAAATTGCTCAAAAACGTCCATAAACATCATATTATACCAAGTGGAACACATTTTTTAGTCCATTCCTCAAAAGTTCATTTTCACCGATTTTAGACCATGATACTCCCATCATGGGTCCATCTATCGTCCGATGAACGTTACTGATGACCCCATATTTTTATGTTAGGAATATCTTGAGGGTGCCAAGAAAAGAAAAAAAATTTTGGACCCGATGTCTAGGTTGTGTTCCTAGCCCGTTAGCAGTGAAAAAACCTATGAAATTCATATAAATCGATGTTTCATATTAATAGGGCAAGTGGATATCTGTCTAATTATGATATTTTTGATCATCTCTACATGATTGTTCATTTAAAATCAAAAACCCGATGCCTTTTTCCATATGTTCGAGAAAACCCACTTTGAACTTTTTTCATATAACTCCCAACACAACTCAAACAATGACCCGCAGACCTCCACCCAAGAGCGCAATTTAGAGAGAGGATCACGGGTGACATAGCTTTTTTTAAATCTCCCGAATTGGTCAAAAGGTTGCAGAGTTATGGACAAAAACGTCCGCCGGATGCATCTCGGAAGAGCGAAATTTGAATGAACGTAGTTCTGTCACCCGATATTGACGAAACCCAAACTATTGTGTTTTCAACTTTTCGACATGTAGGCTACCTATGTACAAAATATAAATCCCAGCGGAGTCTAGAATACCCTTGTTCGCCGACTGGTCGATCCTTACGCGGACAGACTCATATAAATGTGGATTATGATATTATGTATTATAGAATGAGTCACCTCGCAGATCCGCAAGTCCGTTGCTTCTGGTTCAGTATTGATTTGCTTGGACAAGATGGAGAGACAGATATCGACAACTTGCTTGGCTCCCTTCTTCTTGTAGAAGCGAATGACGAATTTTGTCTTGAAAGCAAGAAATTAGCATATGAGTTCTCAGCTGACCATTCCTTTGAAGATCTTGCCGCAGACAAATTCATTGAAGAACGAATTGTACACTCCATTTTTCGAATGAACCAGTGTTGCCATCCCTCGAGCGATGTACGCTGAAAACATCTTCTAGAATTGGTTGCAACTATCGGCTCACCAACGTGCGGCTCATACTTGGGCGAGCCGAGATCGCTGCAGAGCTTTTTAATTAGATGCTTGTCGAACATGACAACAAACTGAAGAAAAGTTTAGATGAAATTAAAAAATAATTTCACGTATTTGGATGTGCCCTCGAGGAACTTGTAGACGATTTCTTTGTCTCGTGGCGTAGGTTTATCATACGATCGCGAGAAGAGTGCATTCATCCGATTGTACTATAAAATGGTGTACTATGCAAGCTACATATCAAACTGAAGACCTCTTTGTAGCATCGAATCGGAATGAACTCCAGGATGAATATCACATGGGCGGCATAGAGATCGAGCTGTTTGGTGACATTGAGATTCCTTAATTGGGCGAGAAAATACCCCTGATTTTGTTCTCGCTATTTCATTTTCTGTTGATGCAAATCCGAGACTACAAATCTCGCCGCCCAGTCATGAGTAAAACGCACGATGGCTTTTCCGTGAAAATTGTGTCTCACGGTGTTCATTTAGACAATGGGATTAAAACGCTCACTTGTGTACAGCAGCGACAATGGAAATGATCCACTGGCGGAACGCGAGGTCTTTCACGGAGCCGCCATCCTCTTCCAAGGTCTTCAGATGGCGCCTGTAGAAACAAATCAAGCTAGTCCAGCCAACCTTGTTAATACCCCGTGATCTCTTCGAACTTCCGAGCGATTACGGCCAGGCTGTGTATTTCCTTTAGGCCAAAGTCACTGCGCTCAATCAGCTTGATGAATGAATCGCCAAGCCTCTGAAACAACGTATCTATCATCCAATTAGAAGTTAGATATTGTCGGTGGAATAAACGTTCCGGACTGTACGCTCATCGCCCTGCGATCTCTCTCCACTGTTCTCTCGTTTCTCTAACCGCCAGACAATGAGAGAACAGTGGAGCGAGATCGCAGGACGATGAGTGTACAGAACGTTTGTTCCGCCAACATTACATACCATGGAGTTGGAAGGGCCGAAAAGTTCGAGCCTACTGAATAGACTCTCCAGGGTCTGCAGGTGCCCCGATCACTCGCCACTCATCACGCGAGTATTGAGCAAGTCATCAAGCGTTGACTTTATCTTAATCGAGAAATAATTGAAATACAATGTACTAAAATCGTACCATGTCGGGGGGCCGAGCGGGAGCCTGCATGTTATCGAGTAGATGAAATAGAAGGGAAGGGGCACGGAGGAGGGGACAGTAACGTGTGAAAGAGAGAGGCGTCTTGTCGAGAGAGAAGGACGCGGCTCCAATTCCCCTTGGCCCCCCCATGATCGATGTGACGCATCGCCTCCTCCACTGCCTCGTGGCTCGCTGAGCAGCAGCATTGAGAGAGATACAGTCATTGTCGGTCATGTGATGAAGATGTTTTGCAATCCATTCCCACTTTTGAAAATAATGCCAATTCGGTCAAGGTATTTATTATACATTTATACGAATGGATACAACTGAGTTTCCAAAATCAAATATTCTAAAACCTGTGATCGTAGGAATCATTTCTTCCGCATTCTACACCTGAGGCCAAAGAAGGAATAAATGAGTTACCAAAACAAATATTCCAATTCGAAAGACGGCTGGGTTGTGATGACTCCTGGAGTCATCACCACTCAGCCCAATGCTAAAATCGTTTTCAATGCAACCTACGACGACAAGGACAGCTACTATTGTTCGGCATTATAGTGATGCGGAGGCGACGCGCGAACTACCTAACGGTAAGGAGCGAAAGGATCTATCTTCTGCCTTCCATTACACGCGCGTCGCCCCCGCATCTCTATACTACCGGACAATATTCAACTCGTCCGATCGCAGCTTCGGATTGGCGTTCAAGACGACCAAAATGTAGCGCTTGGGAGTGTACCCTCCCTGCGTAGTCCTCGACCCTACGGGGCTGTCCTCATCGTCGTCTCCTGCGACGCCTTCGCCCACGCCCAAGAGGATACCAACAACGACCGCATCACCATCGAGTGGACCAGCACCCCCAATGGCGCAGTCAAGCACTTCAGAGTAGTTTCAGGAGGGCCGACAAGGTCCGCAGGAAGAACCTCCCACTTAGTACAACCCTTGAGCGGGGAGTCAGAATGTGCGGGATAAAAACGTCCCTTGCTGGGGATCGTAAAATTGTATTTTTCCGGTAATATTGTCTGCTCTGGAGGTTCCACTATTCATTTCTTCTTTCGTCAATGCAACGAAACCGGTGCTGAAAGGTCACCGGCTGGCCATTTCTGTCAGTGGAAAGGACTACAAGGTATGTCTTATTTTGTAAGTTGTTTACGTGACCAAGGCGCTAAAAATGAAACAGAATGAATTTATTGCCACATAGATGTGCAGATATTGTTCCCCAATCCCCGTTTTCTGAGCAGCCGTAATTTTATTTCCATGAACATTGTTCTCCGAGCTGCGGAACTCGTCGTGTGAATCTATGAATAGCTGCTTGACACAGGACGATCGAAATCATATTTTGCACATTTTGGCTGCGAATATCGTGCACTCGCGAAAGTTTTCACATGGTTTCGATAACAATGCCAAATCACGACAGCGAATGTTTTATTCTCTTTCTCCACTTATAACATCATGTTCGCAAGCATCTCTGAACAGTGTTAATTCGATTTCCTGTGAACAATTTGTGTGCCGATTTTATTCGTTCTTTTGGTTATTTGGTCTCTTTAGAAAACGAGACTCGTCATCTAACAAAAGATTGATTCAGTGATCCTTTCATTCGGCCTTCATCTTTTGCGCGTTTCATCTTGGGAGGAGGGGCTAGTTTCTGGCTGGTAAGTCTTCACTCTAATCTCTCGGCAATGGGCGACGCGCTCTGGTGGACTGCATTCGCCATTCGATACGTCGGAGTGCTCCTCCTCCTTGCCAACGGGATACTGTGTATCGTAGCGGTGCTTTTACTTATCTCCTTCACATATAACGATATTTTTTAGATACAAAAGGTGCCTGCGATTCGTTCGCAGCCTCTTTTCTCCTGGATCAAAGCCCTAATAATCCTCGACCTCGTCAGTAATTTGGTGTCTCGTACACACGACCTTCCCAGTGAGCTCAAAGGATCACCAGCTTTTGGTGACGTCATACATTATTTTTACCTTATTACAACTATTTCAGGAGAACCATGGGTGACGATTATAGTTGTCGTCCAGGGTGTCCGTTATTTTGCTCAACTACTGGCTGTTCCCGTATTGGCAGTGATTCATTTGATATGTGTCTACTGGCCCATGCACTTCAAACGAATAACTCTTCGGAGAGGATACATTGCATGTGAGATCAATTTACTGTTAAGTCCCAGAATCCTCTGGAACAGTAGTACATGCTTTATCAGTCTGCGTCCTCCTCTTTGCCTCTATCGGCTTGACAATTCCGCTTCTGACACCTTGCTGTGGGTTCAAGTTCGTCCAAGCTGGTGCTTATTGGACATTCGACTTCGACAAGACAGGAACGAAAGTTTACAACTGGATCAAAATCGCGCTGCAGGTATTCGTTGTTCTATTCAATCGATATCTCTTTTACAGATTGTTTGTTTCGTTGCGACCGTTTTATGTGACATATTCATTTTCGAGCGTTTACTAAAGAGACGCCCGATTGGACGGATAGGTGAGAATTCTTCGAAAGTAATGAAGCATATTGGTGAATCATCGAAGCACTAATCTTAGAGCCCGAGGTCTCGCCCCATTCAAACGACCGGGAGATGCAGCCTCAGGGAGAAACTCAGAATAGCGTATGACGTCCTCTGACCATAAGACCTTCTTCTTCTATAGACATCGAACGTGACTGCGATCCCCTCTCGGCATCCGAGTCCACGGAGGGCGGAGAGGAGACTGGCCCTCTCCTTCCTCCTCCTCTCAATCGCTGTCGTCATCCCTTCCATTGTCTTCAACACTAAGGACAAGTCTGCTCTTTTCCACGATCCTATTCATGTCGAGACTTCCAAGTATCACGTTCTTTCCTACAGGTACAAAGATTGGGCTGGCTGCGGTCTCATCTCTTCTGGAAGTCTCGTTCTCGAGGGCGCAAAGTGGCAAATTTACGTCGTCTCCACTGCTGCCATTCGAAGAGCCATCATCAAAATTCTCCTATGTCGATAGCAACAAGAATAAAAGCATTATAGAACGCGAGTCACGGACTTGCGAGATGTTCGGATGAAAATTGAACGAAGACAGCGTTCAATCAGGCCCCCCCCCCTGGTAACTCTCGCCGGTGGAACTCGATTCTACGTTGGAGGAGAGGGGAGGACGAGGGATCGAAGGAGTCGACCGATGATTCCTCGAGTTTCCTACTTCACATTTCAACCCCTCTTCATTCACTGACCGTCTCGGCTACGCCATCGGACATCCCTCTAAGGATTCACATTCGCTTCTTGGACCATTCCCGCATTCACAATGAGCTGCGACCTGAAGGAATGCTTGCTGAGGCCAAGAAGGTCACATCGTGCTCCAGAGTAATCTTGGGAACTACTTCGCCTCCTCCATTCACAATTTAGGCGGTCCAGGATTCTAACAGCACAATTACATATCGCGAGGCTGCCCAGTCTGTAGGCACTCTGCAGCTCCAGTCCTTCTGCCCATTGTTGCTTCTGATCAACCGTCGCGAGCACTGCTTCCAATTCACATTCTCTGATTCATGATTCAGGGGCCACGGTCTTTGTGTCCTTTTCGCCAGTCGTCTTCCCTTCCCATGGTCACCGCGATAGCACGTGGCTGATTCACCTAATTGACGGGGGCAGCGAGGGAGACAAAGAAGAGGGAGAGGCCTCGTCTCCCGTGCCCTCTTTCTTGTCAGTATACTCCCAGTGACCGAAGGGGCCTTCTCCGAATCCAAAAGCGAAACAAAAAGTTGGCACCGTGTCAGCTACCACTGACAATCCGATGAAGTCATATTGGGTGTTTACAGCCGCATCAGTCTCGTAGAGTCGTCTAGATACTGTTGATTATTGACAGTTTCGTGCGTGCTATTTTCCCTCGGTAGTGTGCTCGAGAGCATATTTTTCATGAATCAGATCAAACGATTCTTTGAATTACTTCAACATTTCTCGGCCGTAGACAAATCGTTGTGCTAACTATGAAGGGTCTCCGCTTTTCATTGTATTCACCTTTCTACTGTTCAACTTTCCTTTATAGTTGACTTCTCTTGCTGAATAGGTTCTATTACCGATTATCGAGGAGTCACTTTGAAGACAATATTTAGTGAATTAACTGCTTTTCCTTACCTAAATACTTGCAGTAAAATTGGAGCATTCGAAGCGTCCGCGCAGTGCCATGAGTCGCATTAGAGAGAGTCATCAAGATTCAGATGACTACTCGATTAATTCCAGGGAAGGAGAAGGATCTGCAGGTATTTTGCATCATTCTATTGGTTTTCCGAGGGCTAGAATTTCGGAGAAATACAATGCAATATAAATTGAGATACGTGCGCATTGGTTCCCAAACTCAATCTGCTAGTCACAATCGATATCAATAATTTCAGCAGAACACTATGGTCTAATGAATAATTTCAGCAGGACACACTCCGCAGTTGCAGCTTTGTGATGAGTCCATGGCGATAGTCGATCAAATGCAACGAGCGCTCATCATGACTGACACTCCGCCGATTGCGAATTGTCGACTCGATACAGTGGAAACTGGCATCGTTTTCGACTCCGAAGCATTCCAAGCCGATTCGGTTTGTTTCCAACAAAATAAGTGAAAAAGAAATCAACTAATCGAATGAGCCGCTATTAAAATCGACCAAATAGAGTCGTTGTGGAAACACATGATCCTAGTTGCTTTACATTTCAGTCCGCCGAAAAAGTTCCTACTGTTCCCGGAGTTCTCTACGAAGTGTCGGAAGACGCGCGAAAGGAGGAGGCAATCAAAAGGAAGCGGATATCTGAGAAGGAGTGGCCAAAACGACGCAAGGTAGCATAGCATCAAATTTTGGACCTTTACCTAGTGGAAAACGCGTTTTGCTGACATTTCGTGGAAAGTTGCCTGGAGATTAGCCATTAAGAGCGAGGTGTCCGCCAAGTTCATTGAAACAATTGTTCCCTTTCAGGTCGAGATTTGTGTCGATCAAGTACGTGGACAAAGATGCGGTGATCTTGTTCCTTCGACCGATAGAACACTGGTTCCACAAGATGGTCGAAGGCTGCCGCAGTCTCTTTGGCCCACCCTCAAGGTTTTTTTCCACATACAATTGGATACAAAATTGCAGGAACTCGGAACCAAGAAGAAGTTGACGATCAAATCGAGGTGAACGAAATTCAACAAGATATATACAGCGAGCTATTCAGGACGCCGCTGACTCCACGGCCGTCGGCGACTTTGAAGGAGAGTGATTCGGAATGGATGGAAATCCAGACGACAACCAACTGATAACCACAATCTATTCGCTTAGGCGTCTCGAGACTGGGACACTCTGAATAAGCTATAATAACCGAATTAATAATTTTGTATTTTAATTCTAGTGATTCATTCTCATAATCTTTCTCATATTCTTATTTCTCCAATTTTTCAAGTCCCGTGCAATACTATATAAATATCGTACATTTGTTTATTGTGAGGAAAATCCGATTAGATTTGGAGGAATTACTGCAACATCAGCACTTGGGAAGTCTGTTCTTGCACATCGGGAAGTTGAACAACATTGCAACTTCTATTTCACCGCACATTAGTCTAAAATAGAACTAATTTTAGATGGGATCATTCGTACTTGTCCAAATCGGTTCCACACTCGGTCCTGTAGATTTTCTGGACACAGCCGATGTAGTTACTGAATGCCCTGAAGTGAATGAGTGGTGGAGACTCTCACTAGTCTCTCACTCGCACATCTCCTTTCCCTCGGTAATCTCCTTTGCCATTTCTTCCCCACAGATGAATAGCTCCCTCGCGTGCTTGTTAATGACGTCTTTCATACATTGAATGTGTTTGACGACCACTGACAGTCTTATCTATACCACTTGTCCGTCAAACTCACGGTCTTCCTGAGTACACTCGAAACTCCTCGTTCGGATGTCGGTTGCATAGAGTACAGCAGTATTCTGAACAGCTATATATCGCTCTACGCCCGAAGGTGGTTTCCCTTGTCGATGTCAAACATCGTCGCGAAAGAAGGAGGGTATGTGCAGGGGGAAGTTTCGTTGTAGAGACTTCCCAAACATCCTTCGAGAGCATGTCCACTCCTGTAGAAAACAGTGGCAGATGGAACCAATCTAGCTCTTCTTACAGACAGATCTGATGGACTCCCATTCCTTTGAAAGCAGACACAATTTCTTGAATGTTCTTGGCGAAAACTTTGAAATTTGGCAGGGTCTTCGATGCGTCAATTCCGAATCCGGCATAGTAACTTCGTAGGCAGGTCTTCGTTTCCTGCAGAGAATTAACAATATCTGTGAATGTTGTTTTAATGCCTTCAGTTGACGATCGGAACACTCTTCCGCGAACATAGAACCCAGAAAAAGGATGAGAAAACCTAAAAGAAAATATATTAAATACAGAATTTAAACTAATACCTGAAATGAAATGTAGGTTCATGGCGCTGGCAGATGAGTTGACAGCCACTTGGTCCTCGTTTTATAGTGTCGTGCTTTCCAGCATATCATATGAATCAGTCCCTTAAGTAGTTATTTATCAATGCCATGCCATGACTACTGGGCATATTTTTGAATGGATTCATAGCGTCTCTGTTCATATATTGAGAGCAGACAACTCATCACGCTCTCAAACAATGATGAGTTATTTTAGAGCGAGTAAACAAGTCAAATCGAACGCGGTCAAATCGAACGCGGTGAAAGTCAAACGCGGTCAAATCGAGCAATGACACTAAAAGCTACTTTAAAGCTATGAGTTGACAGAGCATTATTCGGACCCGCTGTTGGCCAGCATGTGGCCGGATAGTCAAATTTTTTTGCTTACAATTAGTGTGAAATAGTTAGCGATGTTTCGATTCATTCACTTTACTTCCCATAACGAAACCAAACATATTCTATTACATGAATCTTAGCCTTGAGACGAATGATAGAAACCAAATTTGTTTGCTAATCAGATTGATAGATTGATCCGTAGAAATTTTAAGAAGCAAGCAACATTCTATTTTTCAGCTTGAACAAGCCAAGTAAGCACCAAATAAAACAATTGAGATACGGAAAAAGTACCAGTTTCAAGAAGAAAACACGTAAATGGGAAAAATGAACCCGAAAACTAACATAAAAAGCTCTCATTGGGATAGGAAATAGCAGAGAGAGGCAACAAAGGAGATCGGTATGAGTTGGAGATGGTGAATGAGGTCAAGGAACTGCCCACGACAGGAGACCATGACTGATGACTTCAGGGACGGAGTGGAGGCTCTTATACCGGGTGGCCAGACAGGGCTGTGGGTGATGGGCAAGTGTCTGATACCTGCACTGATCTTTGCAGATAACAGTGATGTCTTGCAGAGGAGGCCAGTGGATGAGTGAGAAGTCTTCCTACCCTGCACTAGTGACAGACACGATAAGGTATCCCTATCATGCTTTTCTCGTTGTAAACACATCCATACCGATGAGTACCTCTCTCCAGAGGGCTACGGTATCCAATCAGGCGAGTAGCGCAGAGAAAATAATTTCTTCTGATGAAAATTGTGTTTACAACTTACTCGTGTTCTTGGAAATTATCGTTGTAGCATTAAATGATTTTTTTTAAAATCATATCATATATCGTCTATTTTCCTGTGATATCTGGATAGACAGCCGGTTTCTATAAGGATTTACATCTCCTTTCGTTTCTCAATTGAATTTTAGATCCAACTGGCAAGTAGGCAATCACTATCACCTCCATTTTCTAATCTATTGGTTCACAACACATATCTTGTAAAGCGTTCCGCGTGCACACTACTGTTGGCGATAACATGCCTCTATAAAGCGCACCCCAGCGAACTCGCTTTGATACAATGTTTGCAGTATCGCAGGCAGGAACCGCTAATGACAGTATGCGCGCGGAACAAGTTACAGGTTCCGTAATGCGGCCAGGCATAACAACGCTGTGCATTCCATGGTAACGTTAGTAAAAGCTATTTTCGATATATGATATTATCGGCGATCCAACGCGTCTAATATTCCGTCCCGTACGCGACTGTTCTCAGTCCATTGAAACAGGGTTTCTCCCGTCGTCTGGTCGATTAGAGACCAGGGATAGAGAGTTTCGCGATAAGGTGCGAAATTAGGATGAGTTTGGGTCACCGATAATACCGCCGTTGTATTACAATTTTGATCGAGTGATTGATGAGATAAGGAGTCTAATCCATTGTCCTTACCTGGAAGACACTTTGACATTTGACATGAAATCTCGGGTATCAAATACCAGAGGTGTTTGATCCGCTGATTGCGAGTCAGATATTGCAAGGAACAACAACGCTATATATAATTTCCCTATCTTCCTCTGCATAGCGCCCGATTGATCTACCAGTTGCCCGTAGCGAGTTCGCGAGAGGAAACTGGGCCATCCCACGTTGCAACCAAGAAACGCATAGTGAACTCATCAATTTCAACATTGCTCAAATAACGTGAATTTTTGTAGGATTATTGCTACTCTTTCGGTTCTTGGCAATCCTACATACTATTTGGCGACGTGTGTCTGTGACGCCGAAAATGCAAAAGAAGGCTCATTGGGTCCCGGGACCATGACCTACCCCCCCTATATCGACCACGAGAAGACGATTCCGCATATTCCCAAAATCCGTAGATTCCGGAAAATAGTACTTTCCGGAAACTGGATTTTACGGAATCGGTCG
>JACMIG010001872.1:0-17692 GCA_014805385.1 Levipalatum texanum | reverse complement strand
CCCCCCCCCCCCCCCCCCCCCCCCCCCCCCCCCCCCCCCCCCCCCCCCCCCCCCCCCCCCCCCCCCCCCCCCCCCCCCCCCCCCCCCCCCCCCCCAAGGTCACATGCACTTCAACGCAGTATTAATAGAATAACCTGCTGCGAATCTGTTTCGGACGCGTTCCTGGATGGCGGTGGAACGGGAAAATGAATGAAATGAATTGAGAACGATGAGGCTATTATGGGGATGATTACATCAAGAGAGCGGAGTGAGGCCGGGCAGGACCTGTCATGAGAATTGGAATGCGGTGAAGATGCCGCATTCCTAAAGATAATTGAAAATTGTGAAATGTTCCGGATTGATCTTCCATGGTCGCATTTGGAACTGTACTATGCTTCTGGCATATTATGGGCGTGTATTTCCTGTCCAGATTCCTCTACGTGAGCGGCTGAGACTCGCCCACAAACTCGTGCGCCAGTGCAGTGGCCTGCCAAGAGATCAGTTGCGCTCTCGGGCCATTTCGCTCTTATCCCATCTCTTTTCCCCTCTTCTCCCATTGACTTTGTCATCGCCTGGTAAACTTTTTCATTCTGTCGAAGAAACGGGAGCGTCTGATGCTGATTCACCGATTGCAGGCGATAAGGAGGCGGTGCTACAGTCATCAGCGTATTCCCTTTCTACTTGCCCTGGTCTTCTCGATTTCGCCTCTCTCCTGCCGACAGATGCCCTCGGTTCATTTTCATTGCTTTCGTCTTTTCGCAACACCTCATTTATAGCTCGCTTCATGCAACCCTTGGCCTTCAACCATTATTATCGATCTAAAAATTTTCAATCTCATCAATAATTGTTTGCTGTTTCAGATAATATGAGCGATTACATCAAGAATGACGGGTACATGGGAAAAAGCACACTCAGAGACGCGTGGGTTCACCCCTTTTCCCTTCGTCATGCCTTCCTCTTTCTCCCATGTTCCCTCTTCCTAACCTCCGTGTCATCCTCATAACCTCAACTCGCTTCACTTCGCACCAATTCACCCGTTCCCTTTTCCATTTCATTTGTTTTGGTTCCTCTCGTCACAGCATTCAATTCCAGGGAAGGGGCGGGAATGACTTCTGCTCCCGATACTCAGTTCGAATACTTGAAGACTCGGCCGAAGTAAGTCTCCTCTTCCTCCCTAGGATTTCTATCTCAGATGTCACCTAGTTCCTTCCAGGGCTTCCACTTCTGGCTCGACCATAGCGTCTTTGATTTCGAAGTTCGAGACGAAGCCGATGTGAGTGCTCCCATCGATGCACTATCGTTCGCCTTTTCTTCAGGTCTCCGATGATCTCAACAGCAATGGCCTCGAGTAAAAATCGCCCTTCCGTCTCATCTTCTGGCGCTTCTCTCTCGCAGGAGGCATCGGCCAAGACAATCTCCACCGACACCGCGGTTTTTGCTGAAAAATGCTCTTCCGATGTCGAATCGAGGTGAGTCTCTCTTTTCTTCTCTTCGCGTCTCGATCGATCGATGGAAAGAAGAGTGCACTAGCCGCGAATGAACATTTCGCAACCCTGGTCAATCAATCTCCAACCCTTTGTTTTACAGGAATTCCGTGCAAACTCGGGCCTTTGCTTCCATTGTGGAGAAGCTCGAGAAGAGCACCTCGTTTGGCAAAGGAGTCAGGGAATCCTCCTCCAACGTGTTCGTTATTCCTGTCGCTAGCATAGTTAGATCTTCCGCGGAGATGAATACTTCAGAGAGAACTACGATGTTGGCAAGTACGCAGGAATTGAGAGTGCCCACAAGATTGAGGAAGAATATGATGGTGAGAATTCTCCACCCGTCCTTTAAGCCAGGTGTCTTTCTAGAAGTCGCAGCCGATGAGGACGAGAAGGTGTACGACGGTGAGAACCCCCCTCCCCCTAATCATTGCCGATGCGCTTCATCAGAAGTAGCCGCTGAGGAGGTGGATGCGAAGTACGCAGGCGAGAGTCCCACACCTTACCCGTTTGTCGAACAGGTGTACTTCAGAGGTGGCAGTTGATGAGAAGGAAGAGGACTACGATGGTAAGAATTCCTCCTCTCATACAACCGTGGATTTCATCAGAAGTGGCAGCGGATCAGGAGGAGGTGGACTACGCTGGTGAGAGAATCCCACCCTCCCCTTCCGCACAGGTCTTCTACAGAAGTGGCTGCGGATGAGAAGAAAGATGAATACGACGGTGGGCAACCTCCCTCCCCCTCCACCACATGTCTCTGTAGACTTTACCGCTGAAGAGGATGATGAGGTGGAATACGCGGGTAAAGTCCCTCTCCCCTTCTCGTACAAGTGTACTACAGAAGTGGCAGCTGGCAAAAAGGAAGAGGAGTATGGCGGTAAGAATCCCTCCTGCCATGCGACTTTTCTATATCTTCAGAAGTGGCCGCTGACCAGGATGAGGTGGAGTACGCGGGTAAGAGTCCCTCCGAATTTCAACATTGTTTCTCTTCAGAAGTCGCCCGAGATGTCGTGGTAGAGGAATTTGACGGTGAGAAAACTCTCCCCTCCTCCACCATGTGTCTCTTCAAAAGTGGCTGCTGATGAAGAGAAGGATGAGTCATGCTCACTGTTTTGTGGCTTGATTTAGCTGGTGGTGAAACCCCCATCATTATCCCCGATTGCTTTATCTGATCTGATAAATTAATAAAATTGAGTTGATCCGAGCGGATTCACTATGAAAGTCAGTCAATCTACATCCCACCGAATAAAAATGCAAAACATAATGAAATTCGCCGCGGCCAAGTTTCTGCTACCAACGGGAAGCCATAGGATTTGCAGGGTATAGGCAGAAATTAAACTATATCCTATAGGTTAGATACCTTATGTGAAGCTACCGAGAGTGAATATTCCACACTAGCGAGCGCCACTACTCGGGCTTATAGTGCTGCCTGGAACGATACGCCGCGAAATGGACCGAACACGGTTTCGGTATCTGAAAGACGATTTTCAAGTGTACAATTGTGCGCACATGTTGATTTGTCCTATTTCCCTTCGAAAGTGTCTGACTAAAACGGATAGGGTAAATATCGACATCCATTTAGTAACGGTTTTTGGCAATGAAAGTCCTGGATTGATGTAGACTTACGGTGGAATGAATATGATCATGATGAAAGGGTCGCTGGCTGGGAAGGCGGCGGTGCACAGAAAAGCAGCGTCTCCCACTGTTCCGATTGGAATGAATGCCAAGACCGATATGCCAAGCACAATGAAAGGCCCGTAGCACAACGTCGCCGGCACAGCACTCTTCAATTTAGAAAATTCCAGATTAATCTAAAAGTACATTCGCCTCAATAATGTCCAGTTTTAGTGAATATTGCAAACGAATGTTTTTCCTGGGAGGGATATTTATTAGGGCTGGCTCAATGAACAGGTCTGGTTTTGGTATTTTTGCGCTCTAGAGGTTGTATCTAGGCGCATGATGGTCCTTTTGGTTTTATGTTTAGCAGTTTTGCAGTCACAAGTTATTAGCATATACAAGATATTAGCATATGTACCTGAATAACAAGTGTCTTTAACAGCTGCATCTGCATTCTGCGCTTCGAACTGGAACGAAGACTGAAATACAAGAATTCGGATGGGGAAGGTGGGGAAAAACGCCCTTACACAGTTGCGCTCGCTGCTTTATAAATGGCAATTGCGCAAGCAATTGAAGTGAATATAATCGCGGAAATAACCAAGCAGAGGAGGGCAATTTTAAGTTTTTCTGCCACGGTCGCGTTCCCTTGTTCCTGCAATTTCGGAAAAACGATAACAACTATGTATTATACTTCGAAACTCGTCTCTTTTCCTTATCCTGATCGAAACGATAAAGTTTAAGAATACAAAAACTAATTGTAAGATATTTTTCCATTCTTACCGTGTCAAATGTAATAGCGAAGAATCCGGAGTAAGGAGCGGCAAGAATATCAATGCCATGCGAAGCCAGCACGACGGGAGCAAATGCCTTCCGCTCGAAATCGCCAGGCAACATGCCCATCATGGTGATAGTGATTAAGGCATGGATGAGAATATTGATCGAAAAGCAAGCAACCAAAACAGCGACGTTTCCGAGACTTTTGACCCATTCCATTCTGAACGGGGAATCTTATCACTATAGTATATGAAATGAGCACCCGCAAATGGCGTTGTATCTGTAGACGAAGTGAAAGAAAAGGAGGACGAAAGTTTCGTAGTAGGCGTACATAAATAAGTAGACCCCAGTGGTTCCGATCGTTGTTTCGTAGTCAAGCACTCGAATACCGCAGAGCAACACGCCAAATTCTGTGACAAGGATGACCTGAATACGATTTTTTGAAGGAGTGACTTGGGCATCTTGCGCATTCCAAGTATTCCTGCATGCTAGTGGCTGAGTTCGAGCTTTACAAGCTCTCCCCCGACGTACATGCATCATATCTCATACGAGTCTCGAAGAGATCCCAAAGAAAGTTCTGTTCTCCGCCTTTAAAGCATGGCTAGTAGCACGTTGAGACCGCAAAACAGATTCAGAATATTTGTATTTGTCAGACGAACACACTAAAAAGATTATGGAAATCGGGAAACATTGATCGAAAGAGCACATGTCCACTCAGAAACGCCAGACTAATTGATTGATCTAATCGAAGATATGAAAACGACTTTCACAGGCAGATTCGGAACAAGGAATCCCTCTAGCCCTTATCAACTCCGAAATGCAAGTTCCGGCCAGTTCTTCATTAACAGTTTCAAAGGGTATCGTTTGAAGATTGTACTAACCGGAAGTGTAATCAAATGCATGATTGAAATGAAGATGTCGAGAAGGGCAAAACCGGCCAGAAGAATGGAGTATTTTGCAAGGGCAGCGCTCTTAGTCGTGATGATTATAACCAATAACGAGACATTTCCAAACAGCGAAACGCATGCCAGTACACCCGATACGTCCTGCAACAGAACGATTGACACCGAATCAAAGTGGATTCGAACCTCGTGAACCTGACGAGACAGTGCGAGATTCATCAGACTGAGATTCAATGCGATTCTACGGTTATCCTTTCATACATTCTCACGGTCAAATCAGAGCTCAAGCGTGACAGACATCCAAGAAAAACACCCGTCAAGTAGCGAGAACGAGAGAATCAATTCTAGGAAGCATGTCGCTTTTCAACTTATGATTGTTGCCTCCCCCACTATACTATGCAACTTCGCTCCCAGGAAGCGTTTTCAATATTATTTTCTATCTTTGGACTGTTTGCAACAACTTATTGCCGGGAACCAGAACGGTGCAAATATTTCTGCAGATTCTCTTGTTGTTTTCGCAGCAGCCATATTGTTGTGGGTGCTTAGATTTTCGCTGAAATGACGTGGGTGGGCCCAGCGTGCTCAAGCGAACTCACCGCGACCAAGTAGTAGATCAAAACTGGACCTCGTGGTGCGAAGAGCGCAAACGGTTTACAGGAAAATGTTGAAATGTAGACAATCTTTCAGTGTGTTCCTAATTTATTATTACATTTGAGGGGGAGAGAACTTATGCTAGCTTGAACATTTTAAAACTGTTTCATCTCGACCTAGGATCTAATGATGGGTCAACTTCTATTTTGAAGGCACTGCTTGTTTCTCTTATTGCTGAGAACCACAACGGTGCTGCTTTCTGAATGCCCGAGCGAAGAATATATGTGCTGTTCTGAGATATGTCTATTGAAGGTCTTGACTTTCAACAGACTTATATCACAACAACTATATTCTTTTTTGGGGACTCAGGAACCTTCCCAAAAAGAGGGACAATCTGAAAATTCGAAAATGTATTATTGTCCCTTGCCCGAACCTTTCCTTTTCCCGTTCCTCGGGGGGGAGGGGGGGGGGAATCCCAACTCTCTCGCATCGCTAACAAGGACTTGCGCCCACATTTCAGAGGCCGATGACCGATTCAATAAATCGAAATTCGTCCGCTCTGCCCCATCAAGGGAGAAAAAAAAGCAGTAGTCGGATGGGGCAAGATCAGCGGAATAGGCTGTGTGAGGGAGGACCCGGCAGCCATAGCTCATTAGTTTTGGGCGGAGGTCGAACATTAGAAAATGTATGCCTTCAAATTTTCGCTTCGACACACGTTTTTACTCGCCACCAGAAACATCCGAAAAACAAGGAATACGTCCGCGAGAGAGAACTCTTAAAATCTAAATTGCTCAATTCTACAAAAGATGATGGATTATGAAAAGAGAAGTTAGAACTCTTAAAATCTAAATTGCTCAATTCTACAAAAGATGATGGATTATGAAAAGAGAAGCATCCATGTGAGAAAAACCACAGCTCTAAGGATAAGGTGAGTGTAAATGTGCAACGTTGTCCTCAATTTAGCCGCAATATCGAGATCAAATTAGGACGCTAAATATTTTTTTCAAATTCACGCGGTATAAAATGTTTGAAACTAATAAGATAAGATTAGTACAGGAACATTTTTCACGTTTGCTCATTTCTTAGCACCCTTGGCAAGTATGGCAAAGCAAGTCAGTTCGAACTCGTAATTCTCGGCGAGTTTTATGGCAGAAATGACGACCGGATCGAATGGCCCGAGCGCGAGGCATCACGAGACTATAAAGCAAAGGTAAATCATTGCACTGTTCGACCCTGATTGTGAGATCTAACTGAATTTTCAAAAGATATTTTAATATGGAAGCCGTTTTAACAGACCGAAAATCTTTTGGACCTTTTACAAACAGAGATACTGACGTAATTGTTTACAATCACGAAAATTAGAATGGTAAATCATACCTCTTGGATCATTTTGAGGACCTTCTGAGTCCGCGGAAAAGTGATCGATGCGCCACATGCCGCCTCGTGCAGCGCTTCAGCGAGCGTCACCTCCCCCAGAGGCACGAGGCGCCTAAACAGAAAACAATAATGCCTTATCTCTGTTGCAGTTGAAGGGGATTTAAAAAATTTAAGGGGGTTTTAGGATTTCAAAGCGGTTTGAAGACGTTTAATGTGTTTTCAGAAGTTTAAGGGGTTTTATAACTTGGTCAATCTCGGAGTCGTGGATAGTGTCCCACTCGTCCAATTAATTACTTCGACATATGTAAGTGTATTTCGTGGTGAATTGGTAGTCGGTGCTATTAGTGATCCAATGGTCGATGGTTCGACCCACTAGGAGGTTAACCTCCTAGTGGGTCGCGATCAGACCATCACAAGCAAGCTTTATAAAGATGCAATAAAGTGTATTTTTGTGGTTACTGGTAGCGTAGTCAGTGCTCCAACGGCCGGGGCTTCGACCCATCTCTCCGCCCTTCTAGCCCCTCCTGAATACAGCACGAAATACACTTTAGGGCATTTCAAGCGCTTATTTTGGACGATTTGAGCTTATCAAAATTTCAACTTACTTATACGCGGGCGAAATCTTCTCGGCGTATTCCGCCGCGTACGGGGCATGCGGTTCAATATCTAATGAGAGTCCGACGATTCTGGAAAGAAAAAACCCCAATTCTAGCTTTCCAATACTAAATTATTTTGGTGATTCTTGAAAAAAAGGTAGCATCAGAGGAACTAAGCTCATTTCTGGGAAGGCAGAAACTAAGCGCAGTTTCTGGGATTCTAACTAATTTCTGCAAGCGAGAAATTTACTTTTTGGCAAGGGAAGCGAGCTTCAGATTGATGTCAGAGAAAAGAGTTGTGTGTTCCTTGTATAGCGCAACGCACGGCTCCACCAAACGGCCATCTACAACAACAGCAAATTCACAATTAACGTTTTTCGTTTTTCTTTTGACCGTCCTAAATGAGAAAGATGGAAGAATCGAATCTTTCAGTACGCGAATTGCACGGCGTTGCTGTCCGAGTTCCACGCTTTGTCACATTTTGACTACGCACGCAACAGTTCCGCCCCTATTACTCCGTGATCTTGAATAAATTGAGTCTAAATCTTTCAGCACCTTCATCTGGTGCATAATAACCTTGTTAGCAAAAAGGAGCTGTTCTTTGTGGAAGTGCTGATTCCGATCAAGCGATTCGTTAAATACAGTATTAACCGACAATACGCATGAAATGATATCACAATCAATAGTTCTGCACTCACAATTTAATATGTTTTCGTTTTCGGAGACCCAGTCAAGTAGATCGTCAATCTCCTGCTCGGCATACAGTAGTGTGCAAAAGTCATGGCCCACTTTTTCGCCACTTCATAAAATCCTTCAGATTCATCCATTTGGGGCGTTCTTGGGCGCGTTCGATAGGTAAATGAAAGGAGCTTTTTTGGGTCATACCCATCGTTTCCCCCCAGAAAAAATCGTGGTGTGATATGCATGTGAGCAAAGCTCGACCATGCCAAATATTGATGTTTGTATATTTCGGTCTAGAAAAGGCCGGCTTCTGAAAATAAGGTGTCTTTTTGACACTCGCGTGCTGAGTATTCAAATCTGTTATATTTCATCCGTTGATGTTACGACATTCGCAATATCGATTATTTCACATGGTTCAAAGAAGAGTCAGTACTAACTTCGGGCATATAGAAGATCGAGTGCTCTAAATGTGCATGATAGTAAGGCACCCTCCCATAAGCACGTATGCCAATTTATAGCGAAATCGGATCAAACGTCGCTATGTGGCAACGATTAAAGGCGACATTCTTCGTTTTATGCAACAGTTCGTCTGTAGGTTGAGGAAAAATGTGGAAAGCATCATCAGATAGCCTCGGAACCTTGACCTACCCCCACTAAGTCGACCACGAGGAGTCGATTCCGCATATTCCCAAAGTCCGTAAATTCCCGTTTTGACTATTTTCCGGAACCAGATTTTACGGAATCGCTCCTAGAGCCTCGGGACCATTACCTACCCCCACTAACTTGGCTACGAAAAGTCGATTCCGCATAATCCCAAAATCCGAAGATTCCGAAAAAGCCTACTTTTCGCTTTTGGAGGTAATAAAGAAGCCTTTGGAGGTAATAAAGAAGGATGCAAACTTTGCTGCAAAATCGACCGAGGAAATTCTCGAGCGTCTGCCGCCGAGAGGCTTGTATTATAAAACGCATTACCAAAGAGCAGGGATCGCGACAAGATGAATTAAATTGTGATTTAGACTTCCTCTACACCTTCTTATCTGAAAACGAAGTGTCTGCTGTGGATCGCGCGGATCTAGGAGATTCGGCGGAAGTCTTTGCGACAAAGCTCGACGAGCTCCTCTCCTCCAAAGAGACTAGGGCACTGAACGTCAAAGATCGCAAAGACACCACTAAAATGGAATGGATCATTTCGGTGAGTGTGTTCTATTTAGCAAACTAATACATGCAGGTTGTGCTACGGAGACGCGCAGTAAGCACCGCTGGGGACAGGAGATCAATTAGGACGGCGATTCGCCAGCGACTTAATCTGAACGCGAAAAGACTGCGAGCACGCCTGGTAAACTGCGTTTCAGAAAAATGGGATAACAGTAATTGTAGCTGGAAGCAGGAACCAACGTGTACGGAAGGCAGAAGGATCAGTATGCCAAAGGAATCATTCCCAGGAGGGAGCCACCCCAGGAGTACGAAGAGGTGGAGGAAATCGAAGAGGAGGAGCAGGGATTCAGCGAGAACGAGACGGGAGAACAAGGCCCAATGGAGGGTGGAGAAGAGTATGAAATGGAGGATCCTTTTGAAGATGAATAGAATGAGAACTATGTGAATGTCATGTAAACCAGTACTTGTCGTGTGAATAGTAGAGGTGATAATTAAAGATATTTTTATGGATTCTGACCATTAAAAGAGATGGATAAAGAAAGTATTATCAAAAGACTATGGAATACGATGGTAATTAAAAGAGATAAAATCCTAGGCTGACCAAAGGATGGACACATCTGGAAGGAGCTCTTGGGTCGGTACGGGTTCAGCTTGTCCGACGCGAATCCGTTGATGAAAACATCTTCGTTTTTGTGCTCCTCTGGGTTCTTGCGGATCTTCTGGGCGTCCTTCTGCTGGCGGCGCACGTCGGCAACCTCCGTCTTCACCATATCGACGACCTGAGAAATACTTTTATTTCGAAATTATTTATCGATTTTTTTGAGTGGAGAAAACCTTTGACGCAAGAATTTCTGGTACGAAATTTTACAGTAAAACACAATATTTAAAAGTTGTACCGTTTCCGGAATGCGGAGGTACTTGATGGTGGACCCGCGGACGTAGACCTCGGGCATGCGGAAGAAGCGCTCTCCGTCCTATAAATTGTCATTTTATTTTAATATTTTATTAATTGTTAGAGCTTGTGTCGCTAGAATTCAATTCAATTCAATTCAATTCTTTATCACTGTCACGACTTCACGTGATGATTAATGGCCTCCTTGTACTCTTCCTCGGGGATGCTCCACCAGTTCTCTCCTATTACTTTCTTGAGTTCCGTCCGCCATCTCGTTGCTGGTTGACCTCGTTGCCTCCGATTTGCTTGACTGTAGGGAATCCAGACAGTTGCCGCCTTTGCCCATCGATCGTTGTCCATCCGTCTGATTTCGTCGCCCCATTTGCATTTCCTCCTTGTGGATTCGCTAGAATACAATTGATTAAATTTATGTATATAAAAGGGATTGGATCGCCGTTTTTTTATAAAACAATACAAGATTCGAACCTTGGGCGTGAAGATGACGTCGCGGAGGTGGATGTTCATCCATGAGTCACACGACTAAAAACTGCAAACATTAATTTATGTACCTGTTTCCGAGAAGATCATTGGAAGCCGACGAGACGAGAGAGCGGTTCATAGCCTTCTCCTGTCGCAGAGCGTCCACCATCTTCTGCATACTGGCAGCGGACGTCGCCACTTCGGAGGCCCTCAAATTCCGAGAATTCATTAATTTTTATAAGCAAGTAAAGCTTATTACGTTTTTATGATTCTTTTCAGCAGAAATCAATTTTATGACGGTAGTTCTCGTGTTTGAATAATTCAGAAAAAGATGCGAATAAATCAGGAAATATGCATTGTTGCTATTTTAATAAATATAGAATATTTTGAGCAAACCTTCGAGGTCCTTGACGTTGCAGACGAGAACCTTCTTGCAGCCATGGGGAAGACCGGAACGCCCTGCAATAAAACCGATGATTAAACATTGTGGAAACTCGGAAAAATAACAGCAAACGGCGCGAATGGATTTTCGAAAAGACGCGGCCGGGTTGGGGGAGTTTTCAAGCGCGCAGGGAAACGGGAGCACATTGCGACGTGTGGGTGGAGTGCGAATTGTGCTTTAGGAACAAAAACAACGATTTGCGAGTTAAAGAAATCACCAAAGAATCGAAAAGCGCCGAAAAAAGAATGACAATCGGCGGGAATGAAAGGCGTCGATAATCCGGGATGAACGCGCGCCAAGGCTGACGCGCTTCATTATCACGCCGATTTCTTCAATCCATCAAGTTGCTCAAAAACCCCTTTAAATGCCACTTTTTGGTGTTTTGATCTCGCGATGTCGGGGAAGTTGATATGATAAACACAGAAACGAAAGGAATTCCCGTGAAACGGCTTCTATCGCTTGTTTGAAAATGTTTGAAAATGTTTGAGACAGTCTCAGACTGTCTCAAATTCGTCAACATGTTTTCGGGGCGTATGATATAAAGTACATTTTTTCGATTTTCGGAAAAGTGCGTTTTGTTCAGGAAGGCAAGCACTATCACCCAGCGGCAAGCACTATCACCCCATCGATTATTTCACATGGTTCAAAGAAGAGTCAGTACTAACTTCGGGCATATAGAAGATCGAGTGCTCTAAATGTGCATGATAGTAAGGCACCCTCCCATAAGCACGCATGCCAATGTATAGCGAAATCGGATCAAACGTCGCTATGTGGCAACGATTAAAGGCGACATTCTTCGTTTTATGCAACAGTTCGTCTGTAGGTTGAGGAAAAATGTGGAAAGCATCATCAGACAGCCTCGGAACCTTGACCTACCCCCACTAAGTCGACCACGAGGAGTCGATTCCGCATATTCCCAAAGTCCGTAAATTCCAGTTTTGACTATTTTCCGGAACCAGATTTTACGGAATCGCTCCTAGAGCCTCGGGACCATTACCTACCCCCACTAACTTGGCTACGAAAAGTCGATTCCGCATAATCCCAAAATCCGTAGATTCCGAAAAAGCCTACTTTCCGGACCCGGAAGTCACGGAATCGGTAAATTTGATAATATCTGAAATCGTCTTCTCGTGGCCGAATTTCCCAGGGTAGGTCAAGGTCCCGCGGCTCTAGGAGCCTCTAGGGGTGTCTGGGGAGGGGGGGGGGGCGAAGCCACCGCTATTTCTGCCTAGTGCAAAAGATGCGCACATAGTTTTCCAACGCTGAGAATCGATTTTGATATAAGACAGACGCCTTTTAAGATTCGTGATTGGATCCTTTTTGTGCATAGCACTATTTACCTCAGTTTATCTCGAATTATCGCCCCGAACTCATTACTACATTGCTGTTAGAGAAAATGTTCATTCAACTCAGGAAGCTCGACCCAACCCACGGGGTGATACATAAATGCCGCAGTTTGATTGACACGTGACTTGCGCCTGATTCCCAACAATTCAATACCAGAGCGACGCGGAAAGCGAAGCAATTTTGTTTTCTATTCTACAATATACAAAAGTGCATACCGGAAATGAGTGCATGTGAGGGTAGAAGAAGAAGTCGGGGTGAATCTGCGGAAGGATCCTCCATCTGCCTCCTTCCAACAGGGCGAAGTCTCCCGAGTGGCCGTCGATGACGAGAATCATCGTCGCACACTAAAATATTTAAATTGTGCAGGACAAGACATTGAGGAAAATAAAAGCGGGGCGAAAGTATTCAAATTCAGAATGAGCTGAATAATTAAAATAATTTGGACAATTTGTTATACGGAATAATTTGGGCAACATCATTTTTCGCTGTTTCTAGCCAGAATAAAACAGCGCAAAACAGCGCGGGCTAGACGATCGATGGGAAGTGTCATTCAATGGGCCGAATGGAAAATCAGCGTCAATTGTTCGTTGGCCTAAAGTGCGCAAAAATCAATGCAAGAGGATCATGAAGAAGGGCACCGCAGAATTAGGAGATGACTAATGGAAGGAAGCGGACACAAAGGAATGGTTGGGAGTCTGCATGGAGAGACCCGGAGCGAGAGAGCGCGCACATCGGAGACACGCAGAGCAGTAGAGAGACGCGGGGCCGGAGACAGCGAGAAGGGGCTCGAAAGGAGAGGGGAGCTGCCCTGTCCCTTCGCGAGGAATTGCGCAACAACATTGGAAGGAACGGCTGGGACCAGTGGAGAAGAGTAAAGCGACTAGTGAATCTTCCTCACTTCTTTCTCCATTCAACCGTTGCCTGTCTAGAAATCATGGGGATCTTCTAAAGGGTATTATTGACCTTCCACAACCTTCTAACTTCGCTGAACTGTGCATCACTTTCCTATTTCACGGATGGCACTTTCGAATGCAATTTTCAACGCTCTATTGATAATAACTTGAGGGACTGGCACCGTAGAAAATTTACGACATTTTTCTACGCTGAAATGTATCAATCCGATTCCGAAATTCACACCTGAAGAGATAAATCCGTGTATTTGGCGAGTGACGCACCACAGTTCCAATGGGACGTAAATAAGAATTTGAAACGCCGAAACAAAATCAAAGGCCGATATCGTTGACAGTTAACTTCCCCCATCATCACGGATGTGCTTCAACCCACTAACCTCGCGTATCCAACAGTTATGAGCATTGACCCAAACGACAGAACTTTTAAACTCTTCAGTTGGAATTGATGTCCACGTACATAGCATACATCACCTCTGCCACACTTTTCTTTTCTCCGTGAAAGATAGTAACAGAAAACGTGTGCAAATGCGTAAAATTCAGAGGTGCGATGTTCAAACAGGGGCACCATAAAACAGTTGATCTTGATTGAAGTCACATTTTAAGTAAGCGACTGCCGAAGCGCCGTTCCGATTCGTTTGGTGCACAGCGACAGTCAGTCTGGTGATGCAGTGGAAGCGTGTGTGACCATAGAACTGATTTGTCTTATTGGGTTGTGATGGGCTTATGTCTAATATTATTGTTGTCAAGTTGTAAGTTTGTGCATTGAATTCCGATTGAACATTTTAGTTCGACTATTTACCTGGAATACGCGTACTTGCACCTGCTACATTTCACCTGGCCAAGAATGTGAGATGAATGTTATTCAGCCTCACTTTGCGTTTACATTTGCGAGTTCAGCATGCTACTTGCTAAGTGCTCCGCTCCGATCGACTATTACGACTATTGGGAGAATATGGAGGATTACGAGTATAATCATGAGAGGATTCTTAATCAATCGAATGTTTTATACCAATGGTTGGATATTTACAATCGTCTGCTGCATGGCCCCGCTCTTTTCCTTGAATCATTTAGTCTACCCTTGTTTTGCGTCATGTTCGCCATATACTTCGTCGTCAATGGTATCCCTACTTTTTTGAATTGAATTATTTGCCAATCTGATTCATTTTATAAACATGAAGAAATCTATATTCCAAGTTGTGCAACATTTCTTAGTTCTATTCGTCGCTGTTCTTCTACGCCCATCCCTTCGCTCTCAGCTATCTAATCGTTTTTTAATATCCATGGCATTCTTTGACATCATGAAGGCAATCCATTTTCTGTTGAGGATTCTGGTAATTTGCACTACTCATTATATACAAACGTATTACCTTGAAGTATGACCAATGCAGCCCGTTTCTAATGAGCACGCATTATATATTTTATATATTTGCATTTCCTTTTATCGAGACGTGGCACGCAAGTTCGTTATGGATGACCGGAGCGCTCGCACTTTTCAGGTGTTTTATAATATCAAAGAGAAATTAATTTACATGTTTGCAGAATTGTCTCGATGAAGCGGTCCGATAGTGTATTTGTGCAAGCTAAATTTCAAGTGCATTTCTGCACAACAGTGGTTTCCATATTTCTAGGCATATGCTCGGGAATTGTCGAAGTGCGGCGATATGACGTGTGTCTCTGTGTAAACTATAATACAGAGTGCAATTTAATTTAGTTCAAAAAATGTAACAAACAACAAATTTCTTCCGATTGCATCGGTAGTTACGGGTGGAACAAAGGTGTCGTTTCAATCGTTTATGTCCAAAACGAATTTATTGCAGGTGATATTGTCGAATCCTGCATTACTGACGGGAAGTTTAGCGATGAATATAGATGCGGAAGTCAAATGTTGGACTTCACATTGAAAGGTATATTTCTGGAGTTTTCAACAACCGAGGGTAATTCAGCAACGATAGGCAATTTCTTCCCCATGCTGTTGACTGTCTTGTCGACGTTCTGCATGACTCGCACCTTGGTCGGCATTATGCGACGCCAGCGAAGTCTGAGCGTCCGGACGCAAGTGGTGAGTAGCTTTTTGTATTTCTACCCATCCAGTATATCCCCATCGACTTTTAGACAGAGCGGACAACTATCATGTTGGTGTGGGTGGCTACGTTAAGCGTCATCTGCGAGCTGCCGAGGACAATCGTTCTCATTCTCGGCCGTATGCACATATCTATCTAATCACATAATTGCGAATACAGCAGCGCTTCCTCAAGGACTTGTTATCCGCGACCATCTCGATGAGTATTTGCACGTGCTGATGCTGCTGAATACGATCGTAAAATTTACAGTCTACACGCTCATGAGTTCTGAGTTTGGTAAGTTGAGTTTGAATTTCAACTACGGAAATGCATTTTTATGGAGTTTTTATTTTTTATGTATGTAGATTGGTGATATTTAGAGCGTGCATTGTGCACGTTTCCAGCCTTTCCCGAACCTTTCCCGATATAATATCAACCAATTTTTGAGAACGGACACAACTTTTCCGCTCGCTTTAAATTCCTTTCAGAATTTTGCATCTGTACTCAAAAATGTTTTTAATTCTTATAATATTCTAGAGAGGTTTGTTTCAGATTCGCCCTCCGCTCATTCGTTCCTTCTCGCTGTCGGTGTGTTTCTCAGTTCAGACGCCCTGCAATCATCAGCGATGCCTTCACTGGGCGCTCCTCGAGCACAGTCCAAGTTTACAATCGACAATGAACAACGTATTTTTAATGCATGTGAGAAGTTTGCTTTCATTGAAAATTGGTGCGACCTTTTAGCCCTGCCGCAGGAAATTCAGCATCTTACCGTATCAAAATAACCGGAAATTGGGGTTGCATTATCCATATTTTCACCTGCGCACACGCCTTGATTCGTGAGATGGAGGAATACGCACGATGAAGGGCATGAAGTGGATGAAGAATACATTGGGGTACGGGATAACGACAATTTCTCGCAGTTTTTGTTCCGCATACACGATCAAAAACAAGCAACGTTAGGTGGGACACGCGTTCAAAAATCAAGGATGTTGCTTAATACGACGATTTCCGAAATAGACAATTTCGACAGCAAAGACGTAATCAGCAGATCATCTGCTACAAAATGCTTTTTTGTTCCATTCAAATTGGATCATTTTGGACAGAGTTATGATGAGAGGAAAAATTTTGCGAAAACTTTTCGCCGGTACTGTACGTATGTAGATAGCTTAGAATATATTGTCGGCGGAATAAACATTCCGGACTGAACGCTCATCGCCCTGCGATCTCTCTCCACTGTTCTCTCGTTCAAGCGGTTAGAGAAACGAGATACCAGTGGAGAGAGATCGTAGGGCGATGAGCGTAGAGTCTATTCCGCCGACAATAACATGATTTATTCCAGGCTGCTTCATCCGCTAGCGACGCTCACCAAGTTATCTACTTGTATCCGCCACTTGGTGAAAGGTCGACAGTACACCATCTTTGGACGAATGCTGCTCAAGTACTCTTATTCGAATAGACCTAACTGGCAAAACATGAACCAGATCGGTCAAGACTTTTTCGTGTTCGCAGGGCCTGCGAAAATGGTGGGTCGTTACGCGGACAGTCTTATGATATGAACTATGTCACAAATTGAAATGAATTTGGGTCTCAATTAACTCGTGCGTTGGGTATCATCTCTTCATTTGCATATATTTTGCATGACAAGCAAAATGTTAAGCATGACGAATAATGAAATGAAGAAAAATAAATAAGAGATGATAAGGTGTTGTCCTTGGAATATTGTTCGTCGATCTGCAAAGAGTGAGTCTCGAGGGATGATGCCATTGATTCAAACTATTATACTCCGAAGTTGTTGCATTCTTCAGCGACTCATCCGGGGAATTCAACCACACATGCAGATTTCTGAAATGTTATTCACAATCGCACTTCCAGATGCCAACACGGCAAAAGACGAAGTTTCGAAACTCTTACCACGCACAAACAACCCGTTGGACATTTGGGAACCGTTAGTCGTGTGAGACGCCTGGACCACGTCGGTCTGCAATTGTTATTACTACAGAACTTAGGGATTGAGAAAATAATTTCATTCTAGCCCTGGACGCTTTCCAATAAAGGGACGGATATTACCATGAGGAGGAGGAGCCCAATGTTCTCCATTATTGTTCTTGCAGATTGTTACTTCGTCTTTTCAGCACTGGAAACAGCATAATATTATAATTCCCGTCTGTTTTGTTTCAAACTGTTCTTTAACTGTTCTATATTTAAAACTTATTTCTTGCCTTGTTAAACAGAAATCGCGGAGCAACAATTTTTGTTTTTCTCCGAAAGCTCTGTCCCTCGATACGCTAGCTGTTACTTTTCATAAACACTATCGTCAATCGCGAACTTTAAGAAACAATCTTGCCGATCGGGGCCGATCGGGGCCGATTTGGGCTGATTGATTTGGTTAGGGGGTTTCTGGCCATTT
>JACMIG010001871.1:3009-14398 GCA_014805385.1 Levipalatum texanum | reverse complement strand
GGGCCTCTGCATCGATCCCTGCAACAACCAATCCATGTTCGATGACGATGTAAATAGAGAACATCTCCAAAGAAGCCGAATAATTAAAAAAAAAAAAGGGGGGAGGGGGAGGGGGGGGACGGGTGAGGAGGATGGGGAGGGGGACAAACGATGTAGCTACTGCTCAGCTGCTGGACGAACTGGAGGCTCTCGTTGGCGACGGCTCGGAATCGGAAGGAGGCGTAGAGGGAATCGACGCGGGTGGCAAAGTCGACAGTGCGACGGAGGATCGACTGAGAGGGAGGGATTGAATGGGACGAGGTCATGGCGGAGTACCTGGTCTAGGAGGGGAAGAGGACCCGATGGCCTCCACTCCACGTCCATTCCATCCTGCGCTCCCAAAAGGAAGCGGAGAGAGTTGCGAACAGCAATCACCTTCAGAGCACTTCGTAATGGATTGAATACAATGTTCGTTGTTCCAGATTGGACGTCCTCCCCTTGTTGACCTTAGTCTCGACGTCCTTGATGACAGCGGGTCCGATTCTGCTCTCGCCACTGGTCTCTGCCCCGTAGAGGGCGACCCACAGCCTCAGCCCGTCCGCCCCCAAGGCAGGCGACGACATCGACCCATCCGTAATCTGCGCCCATCCCTTCATCTCCACTTCCACCACACAACTCACGACATCGGGATCGACGACGTTGCCGATCGATTTGCTCATCTTCTTCCCCTTGTCGTCCATGCAGAAGCCGTGGACGAAGACCTCCTTGTACGGCACGCGGTCCTGTATCAGATAATAGGCATAGACACACGTACAATGTTCCCGACAGTTTTCAATGTGTGCTTTTTTCTAGCCATTTTGTTCGGTGATCGACGAAAGAAAGTGCTGAGTAGTCGGTTACCTGGAGGGCGACGGAGGTGAGAAGTAGAGACTGGAACCATCCTCTGAACTGATCGACTCCCTCCAGAATGGCATCTGCTGCTCTCTGACCGAGTATTGTAAGGGGGGAAGACGAGGGGGCGCACCGTTGAGTCAGCATCCTCGTATCCCTCCCTCGCCGCTGTCCACGCCAGTCCAGAATCCAGCCACACGTCCATGATCTCCATCGACTTGGCCACATCTCCAGACGGGAGGGAGAGGGACTGTCCAGTCTGCAGTGAACGAGTAGCCATTCTCTCCCCCCACCCACCTCGTTGTCGATGATGTCGTCGAGGGACTCCGTCCACCATACGTCCGTGTTCCCCTTCTGTTCGACGAGGGCGGCGATTCTCCGTACGAGGGCGGGTGAAGTGGCGACGTTGCCGTGGCCGATGGCGATGGCGGGAATGGGGACTCCCCACACTCGCTGTCGACTGATGCACCACGAAGGACGACGGGAAACCATCGACGAGAGTGATGGACGCAGATCTGGAGAGGGAGAATAGGGAGGAATGGAAGGGGGAATCTGACCCGTGTCTCCCGCCCCGATCTTTACTCCCTCCAATAGTTTCTCTGCCCTCGCCCCCACCGAAGAGATGTCCACGAACCACTGCGATGAGGCACGGATGATGACGGGCTGCAGACCTTCCCCTTCTTCCCCTCCCCTCCCTCCCCCTCTTCCCCTCCCCTCCCTCCCTCACCTTCTTCGTCCTCCAATCATAGGGGTAGGAGTGGACGTGGCCGTGGCAGTGGACAACGTCCCGTCGGAGCAGCTCAAGGGCCTGCAGAGAGTGGCCATGGAGGGAAGAGAGGTCGTGTACCTTGGCAGCTCCGTCCCCTAGTACACTTTTCCCCTCGAGGTCGTGTCCCATTGCCCGAGTGTACTTTCCCATCTCGTCGACCCTCACCTCCACTGCCATTCCTTCCCGCTGTGCCAGCTGCAATCCTCCTTCTTCCCACTGTCAATGAGGACTCACCGCGAAGTCATCGAATCCATGGGCGTATGCGGTGTGGACGCAGCCGGTGCCGACGTTGGCGGCGACGTGGGAGGAGGCGAGGATTGGGTGGGCGACGTCCGACTGCCAGCAGCCTCGGTAGTGACTGCAGGGAGGAGGGAGGAGTACGAGGGGGAAGGGGAGATGGTACCTCCCCGCTAACTGCGACCCGTGTATCGTGGCGACAACGCGAATCTGTCGAGGGGCGAGGGCGGCAGTAACTCCCTCCACGCATCCACTCCCCACCACGTACAACTCCGACACTGGATTCCTAAAATTAACCAGTCGACTCGCTTAAAATTCCAGATATGTTCGTGCGAATCGAACTAATTCTGAAAAAAAAACCAACTCTGACTTGGTCTGGTCCTCGAACTGGACTACGGAGTATTCGCGGTCGGGGGAGATGGAAATGGCGTCGTTGAGGGGAAGTGTCCACGGGGTCGTCGTCCACGTCAGGGCGTAGAGTACGCAGCTGAAGGGCCGATGGAGATAGTGTGAGGGGGACCCACGATTTCTTGGGAAGCGCACTTGTCCACATCAAGTCCGACGGCACCACGTCGATGAACTTAATGACATCAATTTCTTCCATGAACATGACTACATGAACTACCTTGAATCTGAAGTAGGCAGCGGTGGAGGAGTGGTCCTCCTTGTACTCCAACTCTGACTCTGCCAGAGCAGTGCGCGAGGAGGGAGACCTGCCAGGAAATATAGGATAGAGGAAGAAGAGAGGTACCAGTAGACGGGCTTGTGATCCCTATAGACGAGACCCTTCTCAAGGAGATCGGCGAAGGCGCGGAGTTGGGCGGAGACGTAGGAGGGGGCGAGGGTCAGGTAGGGGTTGGCCCAGTCACCAGAGATTCCCCATCGCCTCAAGCGCGTGAGGTTGGAGCAAAACAAAAGGAAGATACTTGAAGGAGTTCATCTGCGTCGCCATCGAGTTCATGGCCACCTCGCGAGCCATAGCGCGGATCTGAATTGATTCGTGACAAAAGCGACGAAGAGAGGAGAACCTCAACGGGAGTCTTGTCCTTGGTTCCCTTGGCAATCTTGAGTTCGATGGGGAGTCCATGGCAGTCCCACCCAGGGCGGAAGCGTACCTTCACATCACATTTACCGCCGCCAGTCTCTTCACCCTCACCCTCTCCCCTCGCAAGATGCGACTCTTGACGATGAAGTCCTTGAGTATCTTGTTGATGGCGTGGCCAGTATGGGCAGGTCCATTGGCATACGGAGGGCCATCGAGGAGCTCCCAGCTGATGGAATGCTCTCCCTCCTCTCCACTCCCTCCCCTCACCTCTGTCTGTCTGCCCTCGTGTCCCTCTGCCACTGGTACAGCCCTTGGAGGTCGGCGGCCACGGCCAATTCCTGGTCGAGCCTCGCCCTTTCCGTCCCTTTGACGTGGTTGACGAACGAAGTGCGGGGAAGAAACACCTCGGAAGGAACGCGTTTATTTGCAGAAGTTAATACACCACACAGTTTTCTTCTTGCTGGGAGGAGTGGACGAAGAGAGGAATCGTGTGGAGGTGAGGGGTGACGAGGAGGATGACGGGAGGAGGTGCCTACAGGAGGGTATCATGACTCGGGGAGGGGTGGTACCTATAGAGCGAGAATGCGCTGGATGGCGGCAGCCATGGTGCCCTGGTCGAGGCCATCGAATCCAAGGAGGAGAAGGGCGGGACGGCGACGGCCGCGACGGGACAACTCGAGGAAGAGACGACGGATGAAGAGAGAAGAAGCCTCCTGAAGGAGTCCCCGTGTGGAGGGAAGGGTCACATACGTCCTCAGCCCCGAGCAATAGGCGAGTGTCGTACTCCACCGGATCTTCTGGTTCCAGACGGTCGAGGATCACCTCAAAGACACGGAATACACCCCTTGTTTAATCGTGTTCAGGTAGCAATAGCACTTTCCTGTTCAGGGAGAACAACTTCGACCACGAGCCCTGCACGAGGAAGAGCCTTGAAGACCTGAAAACTAGATAGGCGGGAGAGAGGCGGATGACACACGATGAGGTCTCTCTTCGGCTGCTCAGTGATGGAGAGGTGGATGTGTTCTCCGTCGTGTATGAAGGACAGGTCACGGAATCCACCGATGACCAGAGGAGCAACAGCAACGGGCATTCAACCCTTCAATGCAAGACTTCTTTCAAGCCACTCATCCTTCAATTAGTAACTTGATGTAATGTGCGGCTATCGAACCACTGCACAACGTATTACTAAGTAATCAAGATTTCTTTTATCGAATGCATAAAGCAACATCAACAACGATTCAGCTCAGAAGAACTAAACATACCAGCTAACAATAACAAGGATGAACAGCGTGTACAATGCATAACAACGGAAAGAAGATCGGTCAGTCATCGAGTGGGAAGGAAGTGGATGGTCTGAAGGGACGAGGGGCAGCGCGGGGGTCGGCAGCGCGAGCGGCCTCAACAGCGGCAGCCCTCCTTGCCTTACCCTCGGCAGGAGTGAGCATTCTCCCATCTCCAGTCCCTTCATCCACTTGCCACAGGAGAAAATCGTTGAGGGTTAGACCAACGACCTTCCATCCCACGAAGAAGAGAACGAACGAGATGAGTAAACGACGGCGACCCCACTGTAAAACAAACATGCCCCAATAACTCAAAAACGTTCGATATTTGGAAGAATATGAAGAATTATCGTATTTAAAGGTTTAGGTTTCAGTTAGAAGCAAAAAAATAAAGGTACCTGTTGGTAGGAAAGCGGTTTGTTGGGCGTGAATGATCGAATTTTTTGACGAAAAATACGTCGAAGTTCCCAGTAGTAAGCCATTAGGAATAGTTGATGTAGGAGTATTTAGTTATCGTTGTTGAAGAGTTTAATCTGAAAAGATCTTACTTACATGCTTATGCGAGAACTTATCGCCTAGTTATTATGATATTTAAAAGGAAAAGAAACCATACTGTGTGCTCAGTAGATGATCTTGGCAGCCTGGGTGGGAAGGAGGTGGAAACGGCGCTTGATGATGACACGGTATTGAGAGTACTTGTCCTCGGGAGAGAAACGAGCGGGATGGGCAGACTGCGTCTGGACACCGTCGGGGGCGGTCTTCTGAACAGAACACATCGAAATGGTGATATAAAACAACTATTTGCAAGTACCTTGAGAGTGTAGACACGCTGGCCGCTGGCGTCAAGGTAGAATCGGAGATACATCTACAAGCGGGTAGGGAACGAGTCCTGTCGCTGCAAATAGGTATAACCTAAATTAAGGGTCACAAATCATTCGCGAACCATTTTGGGAAAAATTCTAATTTTAGACGATTCCACACTACATCACGCGCCGCGGAATAGGTGGGCGAGGATCTAATCAAATACCACAACATTTTTTGCGAGAATAGCACTAAATTATATTTCTTTCGACTACGTTTGTGGAATAATCAAAAGGAAAAAGGACAAGGCAGAGTTTAGGTATTTCGTAGGATCGTGTAAAGTGCAGAGTGAAATTTCCCAAAACTAAGTACTGTAATTGGCATTGGCGCGCACAATGGAGCACTCTTGTACATAACTGAAGCTGTAAAGCCGATCGCTAACTGACTTTACCGTATGTTTCGATCAATAAAGGGACCACCCACGTTTTCTCCGACATTTCTCTTTCTAAGTCGCTCTCGTTTAGTAATAATTACCTTTTAAAATTAGATTTATAATTAATTTATTTTTTTATAAGAAATGGAGCTTGACGGGGCACTATCTACTTGGCAGTATAACAGATACAAAGGCTTCGAACCATCCATCCTCAACGGAAATCTCTGTTCATACAATATGCTTTACTGCTGAGAGATAAGATATTATCTTTTTCCATGCGAAATGTTCAGCGTATACACACAAAAATAAATATGACAATGGTCTTCGACTGGGGGAATAGGGAACATGACGTTGCTATCTGAGGGAAGAATGTATCTAAAACGATTTTCATAAAATGCACTACGCCAAGAAAAAGAACCTCTGCCAATTTCCACGCTTTACCAATGAAACTGATACTTCACGTGCCGTTAGGTATAAAAACTGAATAAATAAAAGTACGCTAAAGTCCATTTATAGTGGTCCCATCCCAACAGTGGAGAACACGTAGTCCCAGAGTTGAGTAGAAATGCCGAAGGCTGAAATATTTCGGTAATTGGAATGTTACTCCGCTTACCAATATCATAATTCTTGAAGTGATGGTTATGATGGTAGACCTTCTTGAAGTGCATGTCAGTCGTTGGCCGCGGAGAACCTGCAATTACACCACATTCTTTCATCATTCATTTCCATCGTACCGTGGTGGAGATAATAGTGAATGCAGTCGTAGCCAACGTATCCGAATAGTTTTCCACTTCCAAAGGCGCAGAATAGAGGCCTGTTGAAGGGTAGTTGAGGATAAGTGAAATGACTCACCATGGAAAGATGGATGAATAGACCATGTAGAAGAATAAGACGATGGGTATGGCGGGGGTGGGAGGGAAGACGAGACGATCGCCGTCCATTGGAGTCTTGTGGTGAAGGCCGTGGAGAAGGAAGTGGAGTACTAACTGCCAACCTACTTCCGGATTCGGCTTCCAGTGGAATACAAATCTGAGGTATGTTATTCAGAATTATTTGTAACCCTAATATGTACCGGTGAAGGAGGTACTCAGTGAGTGTCCATACAAGAACACCGGCGGCGAAGGACGATCCCCACACAACCGCCCCTCCAAGTAGTCCTGGAAGGTCCAATAAGCACTGTAACATACATATGGACAAACCGTAGGATTGGTAGAGATGGCCAAGTGACAAGACGGTGAAGAGGAGACATACGGGAATCCAAAATAGTGGTACCACGAACCACTTTGTTTTAGTCAACGACTCGAGCAGATCCGAATCAAACAACCTGGATAAGAGGGTTTGACTTTTAGACCAGCAAAGTGACCTAATGGATCCTTCGTATGGTTGATGAATCCAAGTCCAGTAGTTGTGTCCGAGGCAACCGACTCTCCCGAGGACGCCCACTTTGGACGACAAGATCGGATCGAGCTGATGAATACTTTTTGCCCACCAACGACACAACAATGTACCTTTTGCTCTTTAGTGACGTCATATTTCTGGAGCATGTCGTAGGCGGCAGAGGAGTGCTCGTGCTTCACGCCCATTATCCTCTCCTCTCCACGCATGAAGGCTCCTACTTCACCTCCTGCCACTCGTCTTAAAACCTCAAGTCGTTTCTTTAGACTTCATATGACAAGGAGAATAATACCTTTTCCCCTCCCGGATGTTTCTTAGCAAAATCAGCGACATCGTAGAGGGTTCCATCAAGATGGATTAGCAACGGAGTTTTCTCGCTGTCTCCAGCCACCATGGTGGGTCCTGAATCTGGAATCTTCATCCAGTGGAACAAGAACTATTATGTTTAAATGTGAATACATCGCTCGTAATTATGCTAACCGATCTCTGCGAGTTGATCTCAGCGTTGCGCGGGACAATGTTACAACCTCAAGTGCACATTGGCAGAGATGGACATTATGGGCATTGGGAGAGATTCATTTTCGAGAGTTATGATGTTACATTGTCAGTATTTACCAACAATTTCTGAGCGACTGCAACTTCACGTTATTTTTACCTTGCGGCAATCGCGAACTGATAATGAAAGTACTGTCCTTTAGGACGATCGAACTACTCCAATAGCAGGGACGGAAGATCGAACGTCATTATTTTCACACGCTCACTAAACATTTTTGGGGCTGATAACACTTCAAAATGCATCAAAATTGCTAAAAGGTCGTAAGCATAAGTTTCAACTTCTCTAGTTATATGTACATAGATGGAAAAGAAACGATAGAAGGACTGGACGAAAAGACTGAATGAGTGCATGGAAAGCGACGCGCCTCACGCACGAAGGCTCCGGCAACGACACGAGTGGCTTGCAGATAAGTAAAGGTTGAGGGACTTTCACCCCCTAAAGGAGCGAGAGCTGACTAACGGCCCGTGACTCGACCGGTTGCACGGCAACTGAAGAGACGCACTGAACGAGAGGCGAGGGAGACACAATGACATGTGTAGCCATCGTGAATATTTGTGGCTTTGTTCAGAAGATCTGGAATATATGTAGTCCTTGTTAGTCCATGGAAAATAATTGGAAACCCTATCCTCTTAGAGAAGAAAAGTTCCTGGAACCAGCGTTTATAAATAATATAAATATTCGGAGACGAGTACATCTATAGAATACATGGAGGAAGACGAGACATAGATAGTCACGGGATGGAAACCGATGGCTACGAGCGAATGCTCAGTCACTCTTTGGGTGCACAAAGCACAATTCTTCTGTTTACACTGGCAGAAGAAGGGCGACATTTCACTTCGTCCATCTTGGAGGAGGAAGTGCTTTTGACATCTAATCAAATAATATTTATTACCAGTCGGACTCGGCACCGCTTCGCGGCGCCGACTTCGACTGGATACACCTCAAACTTGGGTAATTAAACCGGTGACGTCACAGTAGTGAGGGGAGGAGCGATTGCACAATCTTGTGCAATTGATGACGTCATAGGTGTAACACGCACACAACGCGATTATTATGGTAAATGATTTAGTCGCATTGTATCCGATGACGTCGTCCGAAGTCATTTATCTTTCAGGGAACATTCGATATCACAATTGAAAACTGGAAAATCACCGTTTCGATTTGTCAAGTGAAATTGAGCAAGCAGGCGCGATATGATAATGGAATAAATACGGCTAAATTAAAATGTGGATAAATAGGATGGTGCGTACCCGTGGCTGATACCATCATTCATTGCGTAGGGTTGAAAAAAACTATGATCACGAAATTTAAAAAAAAACATTTGCAACAGTTTGAATAATGTGGTGTAGTAATCGTCGTCGTATGCGAACTACTGTGCACTACAGTAATTTCGATACGGCAACATTTACTATACCATTCTCTTAATATTTTTGGCAGTATTTCTTTTCGGCATGAAAATAATGTTCCTACAAGTGCGGGAGAGTTTACAGTTCCTTGACGTAGTTAGAGGGGAAGAGACCAACTTGGTTACGGATTCTTCCTTGCCACCAACCAGACTCATCTGCAATACGTTCGTAACCATTGATTCAACGTTAATTTTTACTACAGCTGTATTTAGGGGGTTTCATAGATATAGTTTCCAATTAAATTCTACATTTTTGACTTTGTTGCACAATTGTCGAGCACCAAAAACGTCGAATTCCAACGCATAAAATTACGATTGACAAAAATTAGTCAACATGATCATTCGATCAAGAGATTGCACAGTCCATCATCCACATTTTCAGACCTGGTTATCCTCATGTCTTTGGTGCTCGACAATACATAGGACTTACGTTTCTGAATGAGTTCGATCTGGTCCTCGGGCTGGAAGGAGATCTCGTCCGTGTCCTGTGCATCGTAGGGATACAGGGCAACGACAGTGGGCATTCGAGGTTTGGAGGGAAGAGGAGGCTTGGGGCGAGTGGGGGCAGTGGTGGAGGGGGCGACGATTGTCGAGGGACCAGTCTGAAGGGGAGATGGTGGAAGGGGAGGGAAGGCAACTTACGGGTCGAAGGAGCATCTGCTGCATCTGTCCTGCCAGAGGAGTGGCCACTCCTCCGTATCGATGGCCATTGGCCGCTGGCCCTCCTCCGTTGTCCTCTTCTCTTCTCTGAGCAGGGGCGGCACCTCCTCCGATGCCTCCTCCTTGATAACAAGAAGATGGAAGAGGGAGGGACACTCCTACCGGCCACTCGGGGGGCATTGTCCAGTTGTTGATGGGCAGGAGGGGCATGGGATGGCTGTGAGTGCTTGTTCCTCCTCACTGACTGCCTTCCTGGTGCGTATCCCCCCGTGGGACGAGCGAGGGAAGGGCCTGTGAGGGGGTGAGAGGGGAGGGGGGGGAAGGATACGGGTGGTATTGGGGAGTCCGGGGCCGACTGCCACGACGAGGCCCTTGCTCGTTCCCTGGAGGGAGCACACTGCACTCCCTGCGGGGTCCTGGGCGAAGGAAACCGAACGAATACCCCCACCGAAACGAGTCTTCTGTAAGGAGTCGGCCCGTCTCTCTCCCCTCCCATCACTCTGTCACCTTCAGAGTTATGCTGTGGGAGGACTTGAAGTCGATGAACAGATTCCCTCCTCCCGTTCGCTCCTTGAATCGTTTCCTGAATGGCGTTCACTGTCAACATAAGCCCGCGAGGAAAACTAACGTGAGAGTTGTAAGGAATTCGGTTTTGAAGGGGCTTTCCAGGAGAGAAGTGAAGTCATCTTTGGCCTGGAAGTGGTAGAGTCAATCCCTTCGTTACTCTCGAGAGCACCTGAATAACGAAGAAGTCATCCTGGTAGGGGGAGAGGCCGATGGAAGACAACTTGGAGAGGTCGATCTGCCTCTTGACAATCTCCACCAACTTTCCCTTGTCCACTCCCTTCTTGACTCGTTCTCTTCCCACGAGAGTGAGATGTTTGGAGGTGAGGAGGAGGTCCAGCTTGGAGACCTGGAGAGGGCCCTTGGAGGGAGACTTCCCCTCCCCCTCCCGTACCTTCCATCGCCTGTCATACTTGTTCACTGTGGCAGCAAAGTCAATTCGTTCCCTCTTGCCGGCCAGGGACTGAACGGGCTCCCTTCCTCTCCCCTCTCCCCTCCCTCCCTTCCCCTTCCCCTTCTCTCCCCTTCCCATCCTCTTCCTCCCTCCTCTCACCTGTAGGGCCGGATTGTGCTCCAGTCCAATGTAGTCCCCGACGAAGTTCCTATTGAGTGAGTGTTTCCTCCTCTCCTTCCTTCCCACCAACAGATCCGATGCCTGTTCCTGTAAGTGTCCTAGTTGAGGGAGGGAGGGATGGAGGGGGGACTGGCCTTCATCTTGAGGTGATGTTTCCTGGCGTTGTGTCTCCTCCAAGCCTTCTGTATCACCCGTGCAAATGCGTCATATTTCCTTTCCCTCAGTTCTTCGAGGAGGAATAACTGAAGGGGAGGAGTGGATGGAGAGAGAAGGAATAAATACATTTTCGGGGTTCTTGATGAATATCTTAGTCCTTCCCATCTGGTAGAGGTCTCTTTCCATGTTGACTGTCCCACAGATGATCTGAATTCTCCCGGTTGTCGTTGTCGTTGTCGTCGTTCTCACCTCGCATCCCTGTCTCGGGTCCCCGCGGTAGTGGGGCCAAGTCTGCTCAGAGAGAATGGCATATCGCCAGAGGAACTTGTCGAATGGTCGTCTGCAAGGGATTCCCTCCCTTGGCCCCTCGACAGACACCAACCTGTACGCGAATCCAGCCCTTCTCACACGGATGTTCTCCTTCAGACCGAGATATTCCACCTGGTGTTTGACTCTGAAAAAGACCTTCCTATCGACGTTATCAAATGATTCTCCGACCTGTTCTCATCCCAGTCATTCGGTTTCTTGGTCTCATTGGGCTTGATGCATCGTACATAGTGAGGGGTGCACTTCATGAGGGAACCGACGAGGTCGTTGGCCTGGCTCTGGAAGGGGACGAAGGAGGGGAGGAAGGGGAGGGGAGG
>JACMIG010001870.1:0-14482 GCA_014805385.1 Levipalatum texanum | reverse complement strand
GGAGGTAGAGGGGAAGGAGAGGGGGAGGAGGAGAGGGAGGGAGGGGGAGAAGGAATAGGAGCAGGAGGAGGGGTGAGGGAAGAGGAGAGCCATTGCCCGATCGGCCACTCTCATGGCGTGCTTTGCTTGCTCTCAAGCACACCCGCTCGATCTTGCCGTCTTGACGTAGAGAGAGAGATAGAGGGAGGGAGAGAGCCATCGAGCCGTCCTGGATGCTCAGCTGTGGACGCGGTGAAAGCTCAACATTACAAAGCCATTTACTGTTTGCTTTTTTCATGCGCAGTTTATTTGGCACAATCTGTCTTCCGTTATGTTTCACATACATCCATATAAGATAGCAAGTGGATAGTCTTGAGATCACATACTGAGTCAGGATCTATAACCCCACGATACATGAGTATAAAGGTGAAGGTGAAGCCAAGGCGCTGGATCTCCTGAATCTTTATTTCTGCGCATTGCTTTACACTTTTCGCAGCGCTTCTTCGCTTTTACGGCCCGTCGGGATGAGAAATTCTTTCGATCGACGTCAGTCTCCTCTCACTCCGCGCGCGTTCCACCACATTCCCAGGATCTCTTCATCTTATATACACGTTCATTGATCTTGAGTCTGCAAGAGCCTCGAGATCTGAACTCTGTTCAGACGATGGACAGCGCATGGGAAACTGACGCTCTTCCCTAGACTCCTCTTCCTCGCCTACCTCTTCCCCTCTTCCTCCTCCCCTCCTCTGCCTCCTCCTCCTCCCCCCTTCCCCTCCTACCCCTTCTCCCTACTGAAAAAGCATTGCGCCCTGCAACCCGATGCGCTCGCAACGGTCCTTGCGGATCGAAGACTATTTCAGTTTCGTCTATTCCCCGAGCGCAGGGAATATCAAACCCCTATCCAGACTTCTTTTACCATTTCGATCGCGGTGCATTTACGTCGATGTTTCGGTAGGACGGAAAATGCGGTCGATTCTGGGGCTGTCTGATTCCTGATCGATCGTTCGGCGAGACACAGCTATAATTCCCTATACATAGGGACCGCAACGTGGTTCAGAAAACTGCACCAAAACGCCCGAAAATAGGTTCATCGTTTAGCCATGGACTTGGCATTGATCATGCTTTTTACCGTTTCCGGATATCTCATTGCATTGCCGAGATATGACTCAAAAACTAGCGCGCGTCGCGAGAGGGGAGAAATGCCAAACGGTGGGCCGCGACGCGGCCATTTGGCGCGTTGCGGCCCATTCGCGGCCGAAAATAACTACCCTTCACGTAAACTGAAAAATCACCGAGAATACGCAATGGATCGTCATCAAAATTTGGGAATAGTTCCATTTATGTTTCTTACACGCATTGCACGTGTGTCAGAAATGTGCAGAAACTTCTGGAATTAGCCCCACCTCAATTTGCACAGTAAAGTCGGGGTGTGCGAATGGGATGCCCCCTTTCATCGCGTTTAATGCCTGGTTTACAGTACTTTACGAATTTCTGACACACCCTAGGTCGATGCAGAATTTAATTTCCTACAAAATGACCCCATTGATCGACTTATTTGGTTTTCAGTATTAGCGATGATTTTTGAATGGAACCACTTTTTCGCGATTTGATGTCCTGTCCAAAGTGGGCGGAGCTTGCGGCCCCTACCTATAAATGCTGCCTTCTTGAAGAACAGAATCCAACGTTTTACGTATTGGAATTACTTTAGCGCATAAATATTCTGGTCTTTCGAAAAGCTCTCTTGTACGTTTCAGTGGAACAACAAAAGCCGATAGTTTTCTGGATGACCAATCGAAGCTGGAAAAATGTGGGTCCCATAACATTGCACATTCCGTGTACGGGCTGACACAGGGGGCACACTCAGGGTTGGCAGAATTCGCCCTCTCACGTCTGGCTTTCTCCATTTCTCTAGTCTCTCACAGATGAGAGTCCATGCACACGGAGAGACACCCAGACGTTTGAGGAAGGATTCTGCCAAACCCTTCTCAACAGCATTCCTTATCAACCGATCAAGCCACCCTCTCGCATTTGCGCATTTCTCTGTGCCAATACCCCCCGTCGTCTCGTCCATTGATCTGCCTCGACAACACTGCTTTCGAGCCCTCGTATGTATATCTTGTTGAGTAGAAGAACGATGCAGCTCCTCGAATTAGCGCAGTTCTATGAGAAATGGACTACTTTCGTTATCTGTCAGTACCGTGGAGTGAGTAGACCATCCAGCTGCGAAATGTTAGATGCCATCGGACCTGCTGAAATCGATGTGCTCATAGTTCATGGGTGTCAAAACGACGAAAGCTCCGCATTGGTTTATTCGCTCGGCCATAGATTGACAGTGGAGAGAATAAGTATCGTCGGTGGAATAAACGTTCCGCACTGTACGCTCATCGCCCAGCGATCTTTCTCCACTGTTCTCTCGTTGTCTGTCGGTTAGAGAAACGAGAGAACAGTGGAGAGAGATAGTAGGGCGATGATCGTACAGTCCGGAACGTTTGTTCCGCCGACAATAAGTAGATCACCGAGAGATGATCATGGATCTGTTGCATTACTCATGACAAGCGTGGGCTCTTCCGCCCTGACGTCAATCTGTTCTCCCCACTTCGCAATGCGGCTTCACAATTAGTCACCATGAACTGATCGCGATTTCACGCGGTTGATGTAGTCAGTTAGGAGGCGAGTCTGTCACCGCTTTCGTACAGTTCACTGGGAGTACCTTCGAAGTTGATTCGGCTTTCGATTGGATGTTACTGCAGACTTTTTATTCTTTCGTACTTCGATGGGGCTATTTTGTTCTCTCCCTCTCTGCAGTGATCTCTCCCGCAAACATGACTGAAACTGGGTATAAGTAAGACACAATGAGAATCAGGAATTCCCTGGTTCCCGGCAATACGATAGTCTCGCTTCGCTGTGTCATGGACTGATACACGATGTTGATAACAACGAAGGGAGGATTATCATAATCGTCCCGCTGTTCCGTTTCTCGTCCACGATCTTTTCCGCTGTTCGATATTCCTTCTTCTTCTCAATTTTGAATCACCAAAGGAATACCTTACGTTTCACGGGTCCTGCTTTGAAGATTTCTGTGAATTTCGGATAATTGTAGACGGCCATTGATGACCACACAAAATACAATTATCAGAAAAAGTTGATTCTTTGCGTGAATTTCATATTTTTGTTGGTAAAGTTTATTCCGTCCCATTTCAGGGCCCATCCCCCTACACATCGGAGTCTCCCCGTGGAGTCCTCGCCGAGCAACACAACAACTTTGCCACCTCCGCCCTCGACGCTGCGTTACCCAAGGTATTATCGATGGTCCGACGTGTCTTATCCCTAACATTCAGCCGAATTAACCATAGTCACCTTTCCTTTTCATCACGTAAAATATAGAAGGAAGAAATCATAGATGCGAAAATACACCCATTGTACAGAACCTGGAGCGTTCTAATTCCCACGCCCGGACAAGTCCAATGATGGACAGCGCGCGCACTTGACCTACCTTTTCGAGACCCGTTTCATGACCCGTGCGATTCAATAGACGGGTTAGAAGAGTTAAGTCAAGGGTGCACAAAGTCCGCCATAGGTGTTGTCCGAGCGTGGGAATATGTACGCTTCGGGTTCTCGACAATATTTCTTATCTGACAATGCAGCGATATGTTTCAGACATTTAATGAGTCACATAACTTTTTAGGCTCGCTAATCATGATCCAAGTCGTCGTCCACGAAACATTGAAACATTTTCAAATACCCAGATCGGCGGAGACATGCGTGCCGTCGTGAAGTTTGCGTACGACTCGCGGCTACCGGACGAGTTGAGTCTGGCTCGTGGCGAATCGATCACGGTCGTCGAGAGGAGCAGCGACGGATGGTGGAAGGGACAGGTGTGTTGAGGGAGGAAATGATGTGCACGGCGTTCTACTGTCTATGGCATACGGTACTATCAGTTTGCGATCGCGTTTTGGCCTGCGATGCCCATATCAAATAGCTAACATCACAAGTTACATTTTCGGCGCGAACAACAGAACATCTAAATTAGCGTTTCGCAAACCGCGGTTACCGCTTCCAACATTTCGGAATGTTCTAAAAAAAGCGCCGCGAGTTCGCTGGGGCGCAGTAACTTTCGCATTCCATTACAGACGGACGACGGTCGCACGGGCTGGTTCCCTTCGAACTACGTCGATGAGGTATTTAGATTAATTCAATTTATTGTAAAATAAAAATGTGGCTTCAGCCAGTAGTGAAATATTTTCTAACAATAAGTTTCAGCATTGATAGTTTTAAGAACAGTGATGTAGAGCCACGATTCTGCACAGGAAGAGGGTGGAAAAATATTCATAAAAAAGTTTGTATATTGTGTGCACCTTCCGAAAGCAGTTCTGTACCGAAGGAACCAAATAATTCGACAATGGCCAGGCATCTAACAATTATGATAGATGCCTTTTAAAAGAAAATCTCAGCTCATAAATAAGTTCTTGTCAATCTAATCTCATAAAATTTAGATTTGAAATTCATTGTTTCAGGTCGCATCCACTGGTGGAACTCCCGCCGCTCGACATATCGAATCCAATGGGCGGAGCAACGGCAGTGGGGGAGGACAGTTGGAGGTGAGGAGGGGAGGAGAGGGGGAGAAAAGAATAAAGGAAGGAGGAAATGAAGAGGAAAGGCAGAGGGGGGCGGGGATGGAAAAGGAGAGTAGGAAAAGCGGGGATGATGAGAATGAGGAGGAGGAGGCCAATCAAAGCTGTTTCCTTCAGGTTGTCCAGGCACTCTACTCCTTTGATGCCTCGTCGGCTGAGGAGCTTTCCTTTAGGAAAGGTGAGTGTAGACTACAGATAGGGACCGCACCGTGACTCACAAAACATAACTGAAATGCTCGGAATTAGGCTCATCGTTTAGCCATGGAATTAGGCTCATCGTTCAGTCTGTACGGTACAGAATCGTACAGTGTATTGACAGGAGAAAACCCGGAGCAAAATTCCATTACCGTCATGTCAGATTTAGCGGCAGATCAGTGCGTTTTCAATTATACAGCGGAGGTTTTCGATTCCTTCGCTTCTATCTTTCCATCAGTATTACAGTGAAATTTTTGGGTATTATTTCAACCGCCAGTCTCCATCGCGTATTAGAGCTAAAACAATTTCGCAAGAGTTAGATCTATTTGAAACATACATTTATACTGGCGACCCACCGATGCGCCAACAAATGTTTGCATCAGTCTTCAGTAATGTTAGTCGGGAACCATTTTTTATGTGGAGACATCTTTACATTTTTGGAGCCTTTTCCTATGTAGGCGATCGCCTCGACATCATCGACCATCCCGCCCACGATCCCGATTGGTGGACGGCACGAGCGCCCAGTGGAGCCACCGGACTCGTACCCCGCAACTACATCCAGGTCTTGGAGGTATGGTGTTATATATCCGTCCTTCCTGGGCTGTTCATGTATTATGTGCTCTTGGAAAGCTTTGGCTATGAAAAGAACGATTTCGTGACTACCCTGAAAAACAGACGAAGATGCGCAGAAATTTTGGACAAATTCTTGCGGGTCACTGACAATGAGATTCTTCTCGGGAATATCCCGTTTTCATGGTTGAACAAGAATTGGGGTGGAAACGCATTCAGTTTCAAGGGTTTGGCAAAGTCTCATTAGGAATTCGTTGGTAATGAAAGAATGGTTCCCCCGGGAAACATAATAATGTCCTAAATCACTCATTCCACACAGGATTCACCCTCGGCAGCGCCGGCCCCTCCCCCTGCACCCGTCCTCCCTGAACCGACGCCGCAATGGAAGAAGCCTTCTCCAGTTGCACCCGTCCAGGTTAGGTTATTGTCCGGCAATAAAGTGTTGCGGAGGCGACGCGCGAACTACCTCAGCGCTAAGCAGCGTAATGTATGTAATCAAGACGCGAATGATCACCATTACGCTGCTTACCGCCGAGTAGTTCGCGCGTCGCCTCCGCATCCCTTTCATGCCGGACAATATCCCCATTGACTAGAACACTAGAGCATCTTCTGTTCGTTCTTTCGATAATGCAATCCGCATTCGTAAGTTTTGTGGTTACGAACACCTGGGTTTTCATCAAAATTGGGGCAGTATAAAAACGAAATTTATCGATTTCACACTCAGGAACCTTCCTATCCGACACCAGCATCGTATCCCAAGGCCATGACGCCCGCCACGCCCGTCACCAATGGATCCAATCTCAGTAGTGAGTTTCAATCCCGTGATCATTCTTTTGTGTTATCGGCAGTTTGCTTCTTTTCATGTGTTTCACATAAGCTACATTCTCGAAACTTCAGAAACATGTCACTATGTAGCAGACATATAAGACGTATTAAATTAAAAAGTAGTAAATAGTGTATAGTTGTACACAAATGTGTACAACTGTACACTTTTTGGGAACAAAAAAGTGTATTTTGTACACATTTGTGTACAACTGTACACTTTTCACTACTTTTTAATTTAATACGTCTTATATGTGTCTAAATCAACCAATCAATTATTGTCGGCGAAATACACGTTCCGGACTGTACGCTCGTCGCCCTGCGATCTCTCTCCACTGTTCTCTCGATTCTCTAACCGCCAGAGAAACGAGAGAACAGTGGGGAGAGATCGCAGGGCGATGAGCGTACAGTCCGGAACGTTTATTCCGCCATCAATAATTATGATGTCATTCCGAAAATTGAGGCCCCAAGAATACGAGATCAATACTTGTCTATTCCGCTCCATTCCAGACGAGCCGTGGTATTTCGGGCGCATCTCGCGGGACGATGCCGATGAGCTGCTGACACGCGCCGCCAACGGAGACTTCCTCGTCCGCGACTCCGAGAGCAATGTGAGGGGCCTTCTAAGTAGTGTTTCCAAGTTAATTCCTGCGTCTCTACAATTGTCTAGTCTCTCATCAGTCAGACAAATGAAGAGATCAGACGAATGAAGAGAAGCTGGAATTAATTTGCCAACCCTACTTCTAACAATAAGGGATGCTGTGCCAACGCGCGGGGTTGACAGAGTTGTAATAGTGTTTTGCAAAATGAATAATATAGCGTTCCTGTCGAAATCTCCATAGCAAAATAAGGGAGGGTTGACTGTCCCCAGAATGGGCATTGTGACACCGAGAGGGGTCTAAAGTGACGAACTCCCCATAAAAATGGCTCCAATTTCAGCCGGGCGATCTCTCCATCTCGCTCAAGGGCGTCGACCGCAACAAGCACTTCAAGGTTTGTTGTGATATTTATATCGGCCAGCGACTATCGCAGTAAGTTTCACGATGCAACTACATAGTGTGAATGAGACAGACTGGGTGCGATTTGTCTCGGGTCCCTTTTTCACATCATTTAAACGCGATTACCATCGGAGGAATAGATCGATGCGGTGGGCATGCCGCTAACATCTGTGAGAAAGGCGGTGTGTAACCTCTCTAACTTCGAATCTCGAGCCTGACATACTGCATATTTATAAAACGCGTATATCTTTTCTCTAGATACATTTTGGTCAGCAAATTGTACGTTTCACGGTGAAACTAAAGTAATAGAGTAACGGAAGCAGCGATGTGTGTCTCGAGTGTAGCTCGTTGAATGAAATGTAAACATCAGTATAATGTCCCTTCCAGGTGCAACACGTCGGTGGCGGTCAGCTGAAGATCGGGACGCGTACATTCTCCGCCATGAGCGACCTCATTGCCCACTACACAACCCACCCAATATTCAGCCAGGAAACCGAGCGCCTCTTCCTCGTACGACCCCTGCCCCGGTAGAGAACCAGTGAATAAATAGTTGCCTGACTGAAATTTACTATGTGCACCTCCCTAGCGCGTCCCAACGTCCCAATGTGCACCCCCCCCCTAGATGGAAAAGCACAAAAATTTTCGCTGCGCGGCAGAAGCTCTTACAGTCTGTAAGGGATCTTAAATTGGTATTTTGCAACACATTTAATTATTAACTGCCATATTTCTCGAAGGCCTCTCGCGCCCTGCCCGATGGTGACGTCGTTGACGAAAGCGAACATCAGAATCGTACTCAGCGCCCTAGATTACCCATGGAAGAACACTTCGCTGAACTCCAACGGCCATCTTGGAACACTGCAAAGCCTCTCCCCCCCTACTCCCTTCCTCCCATGCGCCAGCCTCCTGGGAGCCAATAAAGTGCAAAATGGCGAAAAACGGCTGGTCGGAACGTAAAGAGCATCATCGATAACCTATAAAAACATACAACTTGAACCACAAAGTACACGGCATCCACTTGTCTTTTTCGCTTTTATAATGTGATATCATGTGCGCGTGCCCGCCGATACCGTGCTCCGTAAATGCCCTCGCATAAGCATGAGAATGATTCTCATAAAATTCGGCTGGCGATTTCTTGTAGTATTCAACCGTGCGAATCAAACGCGGTGTTGCTTGAACCATGAATTTCAAAACTAACGAAATCAAATTCACTTTTGTACTGGTCAGGAGACTCCAAAAAACACCCCTGTTTTTTCACCTTTCATGCTTCGCCAGTCTCATATAATTGATCTAAATAAAAATCGGCTGGCGAACCCGTATACTAGACACTTGGACGTACCAAACCCTAAAAGGAATTCTCACCATGTGTAACCCTCGCCGAATCAAATCCATTTTAGTTTGGTCAGGGCGATTTCGACGGGCACGCGCACATGATATCACATTATAAAAGCGAAAAAGACAAGTGGATGCCGTGTACTTTGTGGTTCAAGTTGTATGTTTTTATAGGTTATCGATGATGCTCTTTACGTTCCGACCAGCCGTTTTTCGCCATTTTGCACTTTATTGGCTCCCAGGGGGCAGGCGCATGGAAGGAAGGGGGTAGGGGGGGAGAGGCTTTGCAGTGTTCCAAGATAGCCGTTGGAGTTCAGCGAAGTGTTCTTCCATGGGTAGTCTATGACGCTGAGCACGATGGTGATGTCGTCGATGTCTCCCGAGGACGTCGTCGACGACCTCGTCGACGACGTCGAAGTCGATTTCGACGAAAGTTGATCTAAATGAGTAATCGCGCTGAGTACGATTCTGATGTTCGCTTTCATCAACGACGTCACCATCGGGCAGGGCGCCTGTCAAAGGGAACAAACCTCTCCTCCCAAGAAAGTAGATATTGTCGGGAACCCGGAACTCAATTTTCTTCGATATGTGCACCCCTTTGGCCAAAATTGCAAAAATTTTCTCATGTGCACCCCCCCTCCCCCCCTACCAGTCAGGCCAAATCAGGAACTATTTTTTCACTGCAGAGAACCCGCTACGATTATAACCAAACCCGAGATATCGGCCAGTTGTCATCTTGCTGCGCAAACTTCAGATTTATCTTCTAATAATTTGGAATCTCCGCATATGTTTGCCCCAGATGTCAAGTTTCTTTGTCCTATGTCCCTTGTATCAGCCGTCTGCCGGGTATCCTCCTTTCTGCTTACTATTCGTTTTATACAGTTCGCCTCCAGTGTGCACGATGCGTTATGGTCATTTTGCCCTGTCGATTGAACTACCGTGATCATTTAAATATCGTTGCCCACCTTTTGATAATAGTTGCTCAGTGATCGAGAGCTGCGAATCATGCTCATTCCGTTTGTTTCTTCTCTCGCCACATGTTTGGTTTGATCATTTTTATAATTTGTGGAGTTATATTCGTAAGTAATCTCGATTATATAAACCCCAGTTATGATACTGAAGCACGCCGCCTCATACCCCTGCTATCTTGCTGATACCCATTCACTCGTGTTATTTTCATAAATCCGCCGAATCTTCTATGAGCGCCCCCCCGTAACAAGTGCCATCACTCTGTACAATTTTTGATGTGTTTCGAGGGATAAAGTTATGAAGAACTCAACTTTGCCTCAACCTTTCATGTTGCGACTCCAGAGAATTGTATCTTATTTGCACCGGAGTTGAACGCAAGAAATACGTGGCAGTAGGAGCGTAATTGCGGGTGAGGTGAAAATGTGCACTGGGAAAATAAAACGATATTTCTGATAATAACGCGCGAGAAATATCTGATTGTGAGAAAAAATTGATGCTCCAATGTGGTTGTTCACTTTGCAATTGGGTTTGTGCATACTGTAAGTTGTTCAGAAGTTTGAACGCAGTCTACGATCCCGGTCCATCAGAGATTTCTCGATAGTTTCATATTTGCCAGCGTTGATTTTTCCTTGTATAAGTGCTTGAGGGATAGTGTTTCAGTTCCCTCCTGGCGTAAGTGTTCACTCCCGGAGCTTCGCCGTCTGTAGAAGTATCCTCAACTCCGTTTTCCGGTACGTTTTTCATTTTCTCTTGCTTCCAAATTCAAGGAGTATTTCTAATGTTCTCTATTATACGAAAGTATCTAACGTGGTAATTTTGACAATGCGGGACAGAAATTGCTTTCCAGATCGAGATGTCGACGACGACGATCACGTGTGAGACCGGGGACATGTTCAAAGTGCGTATTTTCTTGGAATTTTTGTTTAACGAAAGTGATTAAAATTCTTAAAATGCATTACATTATAAATATATGCCATTATATGGTTCATGCATTCTATTGCAGATCGCCGAGCGCGATTCCCTGTCCGGATGGGCCCTCGCGCACTGCATCAGCGAGGACTGCGCGTGAGTTGTTTGTATTCCTTGGTTATTCCAAATCGGAACGCTAGAATCGTACTGCCCTCTTTTTATGTGTTTCAAAATAAGCATACATATTAATTATCATTTCTAGAATGGGCAAAGGCATCGCGACGGAGTTCAAGTCGCGTTTCGGTGGCGTCGCTGATCTGAAGGCTCAGATCGCGGGAGGTGAGTGCTCTTATTATTTTTCCCATAATTTGAGAATGACACCCACGTTTTGCTGTCGTGTATAATAAACGCTTAGCTTCGGAAATTCATTTACATTTTCCATTTTCGATCTGATGGCGTAACGCAACGTTGAACTGAACTGCTACATTTTCAAGAAATGCTTGCATGATTTCTATTTAAAACTACGGAAATAATTTTTTTGAGGGAACTTATTCCGCTTTCCGTACTGGTAATTTTTTAGTGACTTTGAGGGTAAGGAAACCTTGAAAAAATTAAATTTATTATGGCCTCGTTCTGCAATTTCATGACTCGACGAATTCCTTTGATTTTCCAGGCAAGAAGTCGGGTTCCGCTGCGGTGCTTCGCCGCGATGGCCGCCTCGTTTTCTACCTCATCACCAAGAGGGTCTACCACGCCAAGCCGACCTACGCCACCATCGAAGGGGCCATCGAGGTACGCGGAATTCCATTACAAATCTGTCGTTCGTTAACAGTATATTTGCGAGATGGAGTGAAAAAGCTGCTTGAAGGTGCGCTATTCTGCTTTACCTAATTATTATTCTACTTTGTTTTGCAACGGAAATTTTGCTATTGTATACGCTAAGATTTCCAACTTGATGCTATATACTCATTTGTCTCTAAGAATTCTTTGATCGAAATCTGGCAAAAACAGTGATCAAACTCTAGAGTAGTTTACGAACATTACATTCATTTCTCTGCGCTAATCATTCGTTTTTGCTTGCTTTTAAACTAAGTCTGTTTGAATGCTAGCGTCGATTGGACGTCGTTCTGCTTGCTCATTACAAACTTCTAAAAAAGCTCAGCATGTGCACGCAGGTGCAAAAAGTTACGACCACGGTAGGGATCGAACCTACAATCTTCTGCTCCGTAGGCAGACGCGTTATCCATTGCGCCACGCGGCCATGGTGTCTTGAGCCTTATGACTTCTTGGCTATTAGCGCATTCCTCGCATCGCACAGTAGGCGAGTGGGAAGGTTGAAGCGGTTCATTAGCGGTAGTACTAACTCTAAGCGTTCAAAGAGTGTTAGATGCAATGCAATAAATTACGGAGAATACAGTGTTCTAGTTTCTAATCATTGCGCTACGCCGAATACCATTTTACTTGATTATTGCACTGCTGTTTGTTTCAGGACATGGCATCGCAGATGGTGGAAACCGGCGTGGAAGGCTGCATTATGCCGCGCATCGGATGCGGCCTCGACCGACTGCAGTGGGAGAAGGTGAGAGGGAGACGAGAGAATGGAGAGAGATTTTATATCGTAGTACGGCCAGTAAAAGATAACGTAATAGAAGAGACGAACATTCTCCGAAATTTAGTGCTTTTTTTTTCTAGATGAGACCAAGGGTTGTGGAAATAATCTCGGAATTTATGCCACTGTTTTATTCTCTTCTTGGAGTCATGGAGGGGTGTACGCGTTCATGTGAACGAACGCATGCAAGAGGGGTGTAAATAAAATTATGGTGTAGTAAATCTTGTCTGTCTGTAAAGGGCACTCTTGCGTGCTGGGAGTACACTTTACAGGCAGGCGAGATTTACTACACCATACTTTTTAGTTGCCCCCCTCTTATGTGAACAAACGCATGTGCATATGCATTCGTTCTAATGAACTGGCACCATTTTGTGAGATTGAATTGCATGTACGACGTTTCACCAGCTGTCTGAAATTCTTGCTTTTTAAGGCCAGAGAACAAAACTCATTTACAGGTGCACGAGATCATCGAGCGCATCTTCGCGGACAAGGGCCTCTCTGCACTCGTCTGCACGCTGTGAATCCGGTTTCCTTTGCTCATAAGTGAATGCAATGTTCAAGAAAACCATCGGTAGTAATCGAGCTTTTTGCACCGTGCACATTTCTCTTTACACTTTATTCATGTTTCATTCCCATTTCTTTCTTTTTTTTCCCGGGTTTCATCACCTGTTCCAACAGTGTGTATGTTTTGTAAGTCTTCAAAATTGTAAATAAAGCTTCAGTGTTAGCATAGCATGCGCATGATGTGTTTTGTCACTAAAGAGGTGACATTCATTGGAAACATACTTGAATTTTTTCCCGAGAGGTTATTCAAGTTGGGCAGTTATTATTATGATGATACATGTCTACAGGGCCAACAACACGGTTGTATAAGCGAACAATACCGACCTGTGAAAGTTCGCCCATTTTATTTCAATTCTTTTTCCAGTTATTCTTTCATTAATGTGACATATTTTTGTATAATTCTTTCTATTTTTGACACTTTCTAGCCATCTGAAACCATGGGCACCTGGGAAGATTCGTGCACTTCATTTTAATTTTTTTATTTCATGTTTGGTTCCTTTCTCCTATATTTATTTTTTTCTCGTTTTTTTCCACACGTTTGTTTTCGTGTATTATTTTATTTTCAGCTCTTTCTTTATATCGCAGGACAACATACGCGCTCAAGTAAATCTGACTACCATCACAGTCCGACTTGACAATATTGGCATGCACGCAAGAATGTTAAAAAAACCGTTCCGCTACATAGTGGTTAGGTTTCGGAAACATTAGTCTGAATTGTGTCCCAGTAATTTAGTGGCCGTGTACGATTATGCCACTTTGTAGAGTGTAAACTCGTATTCGAGATGGGAGGCAATCTTCTCCTTCTTAGGAAACCCGCCAGTAGTCACTGGAGAAGGCGTTGTCTCTCCCTCCCATGACTGACCTCACGATCTCCAGAATCTCCCTCTACCATCTTCTACTCGGCCAGACATCGTTGACTCCGTCCAATGCCGCCCTCCTCTCGCCCTCCCTCCGTCTCTCCTATTCCCGACTGCTGGAGATCCTCAACGACCGGGCGAGGGAGGTCAGGGACCTCGTCCTCCTCTCCACGGGGATTCCCCTTCGACCCGACACTCCCGTGGCAGTCGTGGGCGACAATTCGGTTGAGGACGTCGTGTGCTGCCTGGCTGTAGCTGCAGCGGGTTGGCGATGGTTATTGTTAGCGACAAAAATGGAAACCAAGCTATTAGCTCGAAGAATATTCTAACTCTATGATATGAAGATGAAACACAACTCAATGTGTGCGTCAACGTCTAACTGTAATTATGTTCCAAGTATGACTGTTGGCAATATGTTTCTGATGAACAAAAGGGTTTAACAAACAACGGTCAACCCTGATATTCTGCCTCCTGTTGTGGAGATGAAACACAAGTGTCCAGGGGCGGCTTACCTCCCACTGGACTCTGCCTGTCCGATGGACAGGTTGCGATACCAAATGGAGCGCGGCGACTGCCCTCTGGCTCTGTCCCCCCTCCATCTCGGCCACCAGGGAGTCGTTCCCTTCTCGATCTCGCTTGGCCTCACGAGGACTGAACCAATTCGCAACATCAACTCGACCATCGACTCGGCCTATGTCATTTACCACGCTGTCTGTGAAAATATGGAGCAATGCGTGGAACATTCAGCCGAGCGCTGCGGGGGGAACCTGTTACGTATGGCAGATGATCGGGCTAGGGGGGAGAGAAAAAATAGTTGGTATATTTTGGGGTAGGTATCGGGGCACCCAGAGTTATGAGGATCGAAACTTTGATGGTTGATGAATTTAGCAGCGTTTCTTCATTAATTTCTATCTTTGGACCTGTAATTGCCAGAAAAATGCCATGAAGCATGTTTGTAGCTAAAAACCTGCGGATCATTTTAAGCTACTTGGTTGGCCCAGCAGTCACTGTATTTTTGAGGAACTAATAAAACAGTGAATATCCATTTGT